>JANAVB010001997.1:3950477-4235477 GCA_029216955.1 Iris pallida
GGCCTAATTACTAACAAGATGCAGTAGTAAGATTGTTCCACAGCCACAAGCCCTGCAGACCATCCAGGCTACCCAGGACGAAAGATTAGGGTTGAATTCAGGTGGGTACATCGTCCAGGAGACAAATGTACCCTTAGCTGACTTAGAGGGTGCAACACTCGACGGTGCGCTGGAAATGTGCCCTACTCGACGGCAGGCTACAGATCCCAAGAGCGCCCAGGTAACGGGATTGCCTGTAGCTGTGTCATCTCTTCATGACTACTGTATTATTCTAGTTATTAACCTTAATCCATTTTAGTAGGTACTCCTGACCGTGGTACTCAGGAGTTCCATCCTAGACATGATGCAAGACTGGACAAGTGGATTAACAAGCAAGCAAGAAAGAACCATCCACGGTGTCAAGACAGGTCAAGTTAAGTTATCAAGATAAATCATGTCAGGGTACTTGTCAGGAGTGCACCACGACGGGCCACTATCATGTCAGGTTGGTCATGTCAGGAGTGCACCACTACGGGTCACTGTCGGTTATGCTAGTTCCTTGTCATACCAGGCCATGTACAATAGTCATTCCAAACATATTAAGTAAATCAAGTTCAGGGGGTCAGGGAAGCAGCGTACGAAAAGTCACGCACGCTGAGAGAGCAGCGTAGGTGAAAGTCACGCACACTCAAGGGAGCAGCTGCGTGAAAGTCACGCACGCTGAAGAGAGCAGCTGCGTGAAAGTCACGCACGCTCAAGAAAGCAGCATACGTGAAAGTCACGCACGCTACAGGGAGGCAGTGTACGTGAAAGTCACGTACGCTCAGGGAAGCAGCATACGTGAAAGTCATGCATGCTACAGGGAGCACTGCATGAAAAGTCACGCACGCTGAGGGAAGCAGCATACATGAAAGTCACGCACGCTACAGGGAGGCAGTGTACGTGAAAGTCACGCACGCTACAGGGAGGCTGTGTACGTGAAAGTCACGCACGCTCAAGGAAGCAGCATACGTGAAAGTCACGCACGCTCAAGGAGACACACTTCCAACAGGAAGCGTACTCAAGTCTGCGTACGCAGCGCTAAAGAGCGCGCGTAGCTCAGTGTGCGTAAGCTAAACAGCTATGCACACTGCTCACTGTCTTCTCCAAACAGCAAGAACACCAAAGAAGAACCCAAAGCTTCACAAGTTCATAACTTGGCCATTCGAACTCCAAATCCGGATTTCAAAGTTCCAACTTGGGTGAAACTGAAAGCTCTTCCACATGAAAACATCAGAACTCAAAGAAAACCAACCAAAATGGATCAAAACATGTAAAATCCAAAAATAGCAATAACTTAGATCTACATCAACAGAGACTCCAAATCATAAAAACCCAAGAACTAATATTGATCTCCATGTCCTAAACTAGCAAATGGACAAAGAAGAAAGGGTCCTCATGTAGTGGCAAGATGCACTTGCCTAGGGGGGAGTTGTGTTGAGAAAGAAGAAAGAAGAAGAAGAAATTAATGGTGGTTATGAAGAGAGAGAAGGTTGGTGGAGATATAAAGAGGGGGAGTTGTGGTGTTTTTGAGGGTGGAGCTTAGGGCTATGGTGTTCCAACGCATAAAACCGAACCAAACCGAACCATCCCCATAAAACCGAGCCAAGCCAAAACCTAAAATACGAGAAATACCGAAATTCCACAAGTCGAGAAAAATAAAATACATGCCAAAATCCAGATATGAGTATAAATATGAAATACAGGAAAATATGAGAAAATGAGGGTGACACCAGTTGAATCCACTATTGGAAAAATCGCAAGTTTTCTTACGAAGTCCTTGCAACTTCTACAACGCGAGCTTTGATACGAAGAACTCGTCCAACTTCAAATGTGAAGAGGTATTCTTCAATCAAGCCTTCTGATTACAATCTCTCAGAAACTTCTAGACCGTACCGCAATGGCAAATCGACTAGAGGATTGTAATTGGCTTGGGATCTAAAATTGAAAGCTCTAGAAAACTCTTTGAAAGACTGAAAACTTTAGATAGAGAGAAGATTGAAAGTGAATGAGTGAGTTGAAATAATCGAAATCCTTCTCTATTTATAGGAATTTCAAAGGCAGACTTCTGACAGAATTCGGGCAGAATTCGGGCAGAACTCTATGAGCAAATCTCGGTCAAATCCGCAACTGCAGGAGGACCAAGTTCCAAGGATTCAAAATCACAACGGCCACTAACCGAACTCTGGCCGAACTCTGGCCGAACTCGGTCCGAGTTCTGTCAGGGTTTAGTCAGGGTTTAGTTAGGGTTTTAAAAAAGCTTTTTGGTGATTTTTGAAAACCTTTTTGAAAACCTTTTTGAGAGGACATTTTAAAAATTTTGAACTCATTTAAGGGTAGCCTATTTGCTAGTACGACTCGGTGTACAACATATTCCTAGACTCAAATAAAATGAAAATACATTGCATAAGGAATTACAGACTCGAGTAGGCAAACAGATCTTCGGTCTTGAATTCAGTGGATAGCCATTCTCGATCATGTTCAAGAGTCCGAGATGTTCCGACTAGCTTTGTATATCCAGACAGAGTTTTTTCAATTATTAAAATCAGGTTTGACCATATGACCAAATAGGCCAACACATGTATGCATCGAATATGCATATGTGATAGAATTGCGAGAATAAATACTAGAGCCCAAGTCCGATCGAAAGTACGAGATGGCAAGTAATTGAAGATAACAAGTTATCTGTTAGCTTTGTTCCGATATCCTACAACCGAACTTGGCTGAAACGCATATATTGGTGGGACACCTAAAATATGTGTATTAATCCAAACTAAGTTGTATGATCCAAACGAATATGAGACGAGATTGTGAAACGATCCAGAGAATTCATGAATTGAGTATTGGTTTCGGTTCGAAGATGAACTTTGTTTTGAGTGGTATATTATGTAATGTCCCGCTTCGTACGGTGCATTATGCTGAGTCGTTGACTGAAGAGTTGCGTTGATCGATTAAGTATCGATGCGAATCGATACAAGAGTTATGTTCACCCGAGAAATGCATCGAGTCAGATCGATGAAAAGAGTTACGTTGACCCGAGGAATGCATCGAGTAAGTTCGATGCAAATGTTAAGTTGGCCCGAGGGAAAGCATTGAGTCGGTTCGAAGATTCTAAGAAATCAAATCGATGCAATGCACAAGTTCGATTCCAACGATTATTGATTTTAGTTGGTTTCGTGTGCAGGCTATACGTTTACACTGAAGTATAAGAGGTTGAATTTTTGCCTTATTTGCAATGGTGTCCGCAAAACTAAATCATCGCCTCGCAACAGAATGAGGCATAGGCACGGTAAGCCAAATTGGTCGAATAATTCAACGAAGCACGAAGTGCTCGAATGGCTAAGTCAAAAGTGTTGGTCGTGCAACAAAGTTATAAAATCGAGGCACATTGGCTCGGCAAAACGACAAGGCGTATCGGCTTAAGGTGGGAGGACTTTGACTCTTTTTTTCTACTACTTCATGCCTAAGTAAAATGTACCATTGTATGCTAAAAGTTAACTTATCTAGTCCACAGGCGTGGCTCGATAAAGAGAAATCGTAGTACGTATCGAATACTAGATAGAACAATTGAAATAAAACGTGCATCAAATGTACGAGTCGCTATTGAACATCGAAACACCGCAACGGCGAGCGCCTCGGTGCACAAGCCATAAGAACATGGGATAACTGTATCGACGAGTGCCTCAGCGCACAAGTCATTCGTGCCCCCGTGTACGAGTTAGAAGGCTAGTACATTAAAAGACTATTGAGGAAAGTGTCCTAGTGTACGAGCCATGAATATTGAACACTAAGGCATAAGAAAATGGAAATATGGTATCGAGATGTGCATCGCATGCACGACTCGAAGAATAGAGAATAATTGTGTCAAAGCGTGCGTACGTGTACGAGAATCATAAAAGATGGCTTCGTTACGAAGATAACAGTTGTAGCATGAATGTGACGGAACTATCGAATGTGGCATGGTGCCTCGAAATGTTCGGGACCTTCGGTTTGTTCGTTTGACGAACATCGAATCGGGGCATGATGCCATAGAACATCGAAATGAATAATGAAATCATACAAATAATGTGAGAACATAGAAAAAGCGAGAACATTGAAAGAATACGAGAAATGTGGAACGATACGAAGTCCGAGTTTCGGACTCAGATTATGTTTGGTTGTATGCTTAGATGCGAGTTGCATGATCAAATGGACTTTGAATTAACCCGTGCACGAGTTCGTTTCCTCGAACAGGCGTGTCGGGGCATTGGGACTGTTCGGCCTAGGAGGAATGTTTATCGTGGCTAAAGGGAGCAAGAACATTGTGGGACCTTCAGTAAGGCTCATAACCTAGGCTGAATGGGTAGCGTCGCAGTGCATTTTGAGAAACATAAGTTCATTCTGACACGGTGAATGTCAGTGATCTTCATATAGATATAGGCCGGTGAGCAGAAACGCAGGCACAGAGATCCTGCTCAACGATCACTTATAACATGACATGGAAAAAATAGTAGGTATTCACCTTGCATTGGCGCAAGGGCGAATGCCTCGAATCGGTAACAAGTCTCCACGAAGTAAATACGAGAATTGTATGTTGCTTGCTTGCTTGTTTACATAAATCAAACATAACATGCTTGCCATGATAACATGCTTTATGCTTTCGAATATGCCATGAAACTTACCATAAGGCAAAGATAGAAATTAAGATCACTAACTTGTATGCTATATGATTCATTACACTACTTAATGTCGGTTTAGTAAAGTGGATCTTTGATCAATACAGCGAGGACGAAGGTATTAATCTCCCACTAGTTTACTAGCTGGTACAGGGAATAATCTCCCACTAGTTTACTAGCTGGTACAGGGAATGGTCTGTTCGTGGCGGAGCTTTGCTTGAATGTGCTGAGACATGGAATGTCGTAGCATATTGAGACATGTGACCGTATTGACGCTCGGACTTGCAACAAGATTGATGCGGCCGAGATATAGAAGACATTATGTATGGAACGGTTAAATCCTTTGTGGGTAAGAGAGAACCTGAGTGTTGTAGCCAATCTGGCAAATTCAGTTGAGCTATTGAAAGCCTTTGTAACCTCAGTTCATTTGTCAATAAAGAGAATTGTTTCGTATACTCTGTTTCTTCTGCTGCTAATACACAAATCAAAGATAACCATTTTGAGAACCTGTCATCATGTCTTGCACGAGTGCAACTCCAGACTCCTACGACATCACGCTCCGGTAAGGACGATGATTCGGATAAATCGATGCGAGGACGAACAATTTTTCGGGTCGGGACGTGACAACATGTATAAACATAATATTATTGGACCACTTTGGTATAACGCAAAAACAATTATGTAGCGTGTGAAAAACTATAGAATGTACCAAATTTGAATTTATTAACAGTAAGAAAATTGAACGTTAGCATTAATTTAGGGAAACTTGTCTAATAATAAATTCATTTTATGTCTAATGATCTTTTACGTTAATTCAATTTATCATAATGTAAGAATATATGATTCGTCAATTGAAATCGTGTCTTAGTGGAATTTTCCTAAATTGTGAATCATTATTTGAGAATCATGTTACTGTTCATTTTCGTAACAGTAAAATAGGCTATACATAAATTTGCCTTTTCCAAATTAAATTTACGTTTAATAATAAAGATCGCCATTTAACATAGATCAAGTATTCATACTCTAAACAAGTATCATCTTGGAAATCATCCAGATATATACTTTTTTTTTAGGTGTCCTTTCTCCGGGCCGACGAGCAACACCAAGGAAGATTCAAATCGTGTCCATCCCCACGGGACCCCCCGATGTACCCAACGGATTACGTCCCCACGGACATCCAAATATATACATCCATGTCTCAAATTTGATTGACTATGAATTTTTGTTATTCACTTATGCATATTATGTAATCTAATAAGCTTAGTATTATTATGCATGTCATATATTCAATTAAAAAAAAGTTTCAGAGATGAACACGTCCATGATTACATAACATGATCAAGTACAATGACTAACATAACATCCTAAAGTTGGAAAAGATATGATTCCTCACTCTGATACTACATTACCACATTTAAACAATAATTTTAGGAATCATGTTTCCACAAAACATAAATCTTAATGCGGAAACATTTTTAAATATTAATGCGGAAACATAAAAATGTAGCGTACTTTTTTTCATTCCGTATTTCTTGAAATGAAAATGAACTTTATGTGAGATGTTAGATGTCTGAAAATCGTTTCTCTTTCACCAACTCCTTAATTTTGGAAGAAGCATTATGACTTTGATGATTCTATTTGGACTCATTTTATACACATCTAAATGGTGTGTCTTTTCATTTCAATGATTCATTATGTCCTTTTAAAAGTATTGCAACTCTTCCCGAAAGGTTCTAGACAACAAATGGGTGTTCGTAGAGGTGAGAGAGAACTTTTTCCTATTATTCCAATAATGTATTTTCTCTCATAAAAAAATATAATTAATTAACCAACATATTAATTTGTATTAACATGTGGTACATAAATTCTTACATCCGATACCAAAAAAATCTGATACTCCAATCCGAAACTGTTGATACTGCTGATACCGCCGTTTCCGACACTTATAAGGATCCGATATCGATTCTGATACTGTTAATGTGAACCTTGCTATAAAGATGTTATAAATCATAGGAGGCTGAACTAATCTAGAATGGAGAATTCTCCTTGCATTTCTATGATAATAAAGTGATATGAAGATGGATAGAAGTACATAGTAGACCTTGAGATCAGTTTGGAAGCAACATTGGATATAGTTAAAATCTTTGTTTTGAGTAATTGTGTGTAGAAATGATTTAACCAAGGTTTGATTGCTTTGCTGGAGGTCTGCAGCTGTTGATGTAGGGAGTGCACATTCTAATTTCAGTAGTGGCTCTGTTTGTCTTTTCCACAATAACTAATCCTGGAATTCAAAATTCTTGAAACAAAGAGAGGTATCCCTCGAAACCTATCAGAAAACTGGCCACAGCAGTCATAATTACTTTTCATCAGACGTACATATGCTACAATATGTAATAACAAAATAAACACATCAACAGATGAGATATAGTATTGATTTAGCAACAATGCGAGCTTCACAGTATCGATATCGAATCGTTGTCGGATCTTTTCTATGAGTATCAGTATCGATGGTATTGACAGTATCGGTAACTTTGGATTGGAGTATCAATTTTTTTGGTATTAGAAAACAAATAATTTAATAAATTATTAATATATTTAGAAATAATTTTAAGTATTTTCTATATTGTTACTTGGTATTTAGAAATTGAATGAAATAATAGTCAACCTTGCCGATTCTTTTACACCTTTACATATTGGTCTTTTTCGTTCAATTTTCTCTGCCGAATTGACCGAAAAGAGACCATAATGTCGATCGATCAGTATCGATACCGGTTGGAATCAAAAAAATACCAAACCGTATCGATATCGGTCGTATCGGATCGGTACCGACAGATACTGCAAACCATAGTTTGAATTCTATATAGTTTTAACTAATTCTAGAACAACTACCTACCTAAAGGGCATATTATTTCAGGGTCCGTGTACCAATATGTTCCTAGCTTGTTGAGTTATTTCCAAGATATTGTACCATCTCCCTTAAGGCCTCGTTTGGTTCACGGATTCAAGGAATCCGGAAAGGAAACTTGTTCCTTTCCTTTGTTTGGTAGCCACAAATTTGGAAAACACTTTCCTGACATGGGAGAAAATATGAGGGAAAATGGTTCCTCTCATGATCCATGGGATTCATTTTTCCTCCTCCTTTCCCAACATTAATTACCAAACATTATGACAAAAGTAGCCTTGATTTATTACCTATTTTACCAATTAACTCTTCATTATAATTAGTTGACATTGATATTGTTGGAACAATGATATATTTTTTCTTTAACCAAACATAGGAAAGAAAATTTGATAGGAATTCTACTTTCCCATCCTCTGGAAAATACATGGAATTGATTTCCTTTCCGTGAACCTAAGTATTATACCGGATATAATACTAGTGACCTAGAAAACCAAAACCGTAGTAGTCCACGTTTGGTTGGCAGAAAGAAAAAAAGAAAATCAATTATTTGTTCTTTTTATAATATGAGAAATTATAATTTTCATACATTTTTTTTCGGACCAGAAATATAGTCTGAATACATCTTTGAACCGGATAGTTTTGTCCTAAATTTTTGTAATAAATACTGAAAATTGATAGGAACCATTTCTCCTATATTTTTCTTTCCTTGATACTTACCTTTTTGGGAACTTCTCATACTGCCATTTCACACCATAGGGCTTGTGTAAGTATGTATATCTTCTGATATATCAAAGATTCAATGTTCAATTTCTATGCATACTTTATAGCTTAAAACTAAGATATCATCAAGCACATTAACATGATGCACATTAGAGGGACGTCCAAGGCTTCGGACTTGGACAACCCACACCTGCATAAGGCAACCCCGAAGCTTAGCGTGATCCCGCGGACTTGGACAACCCCCACCTGCATAAGGCAACCCCCAAGCTTAGCGTGATCCCGAGGTCGGAGTCGTGGTTGACCCTCCAGAATCGATCTACAATAAGGATCAAGGGACAACCAAAACTAGCTCCAGATAGGACAACCCAACCGTCCCTGTACATTAACTCATTTTCTGCTATGCGAGCAAGAACATGGCGACAAAAAAGCAACAAACACCATATTGTACAAATAATCACACATGTAGTAGGAGACGCTTCCTCTATTCAAATAGTAAGCTTCCCAAAGCATTACCATGTTGTTTTCATTAAAGCAAATGCCAACATCAGAAAGTTAGATGAAGGTTATTTGAACATGACCATACTGATGTTACAAAGCAACAACATTCACAAAGCCTGAAATGAAAACGCAAGGACAGTGGACGATTATATCTGAGCCTGGTCCGAGTCCTTGGGGCGCCTGCCCTTATTCTCCAGCATCCTCTCCACCTCCTCGAACGACAGCCCTTTGGTCTCCGGCACCACGATCCAGATGAGATAGCACGAGACGGTGGAGACGGCGCAGAACAGGAGGAACGTGCCGGGGGGCCCTAGCGCCTCGGTCAGGGTCAGGAAGGTCATGCTGACGATGAGGTTGGAGACCCAGTTGGCGACAGCGGCCATCCCGCCGCAGATGCCCCTGAACCGGAGGGGTAGATCTCGGAGTTGACGATCCAGGGGACGGTGCCCATGCCTGGGGAGTAGGAGATGATGTACGCCGCCAGCCCGGCAAGCGCGACCCACCCGAATTTGCTCGGGCAGCCCTGCGTGTACCACTCCCTGTGCCCCGAGAGGCAGCTCCCTTTCGAGCGGTCGTCGTCTATCAAGCAAGCACCGGGAGCTTGCTGCATGCATGTTGGTGAAACTCACATTACGTATATATTGGCTAAATTACAACTTGATACCCTCAACTTTGATAGGCATCAACTTAATAATAAAAAATAAAGATCAAATTATTCCTGTCTCTCTCACCCCATCCCTCCGTTGCTGCCCTCCTGGCACGTCCACGGCCCCCCGGCACCCCCCCTCTCTTCGCACGCTAGTGCCGACGTCGTCGCCGTTGCTGCATGCGGAGAGAGGGGGGCTGGAGGGTGGTTTGGGGGGGGGGGGGGGTTGCAGCCATGGACGGGTGCCGAGGTGGGGGCGGTACTGGGGGCAGCGAAAGGGGAAGGGGGTGGGGTAGCCGCATGGTGGGATGGTGGCCGCGGGGAGGTGAGGTCTGTTGTGAGGGTGGGGTGGGAATGGGGGTTGGAGGAGGGAGAGTGGATAATTTTGTCTATTTTTTATATTTATGTATCAAGTTAAAAATATTAGTTGAAGGAGTTAAATTAGTCCGTATAAAAGTTGAGGGTATCAACTTAAATTTTTTTAAATAGTTGAGGGTATCAACTTGTAATTTAGCAATATTTTTATTCCGAACTGTAGGTAACAATACCTTCTTGTCTCCGCTAGCGCAGAATCCGCAATCCGAGGAGGCTTTCAAGCAGGTCACGCACTTCCAGCTGAGCCCCGGGTTGTACTGAGGGCACGTCGAGTTCCCGAAGAGCCTCGTCTCCTCGGCGCTGACGGGAGGGGAGTGGGCGGCGGCCGCGTAGAACAACCCACCGAGCATACCGAGGCAGAGGATGATCCCGAACAGGCTTATGATCATCAGCTTCTTCCTCCCCACCCGGTCGACGAAGAACATGCTGACGATGGAGCCGAGCGCGTTGAGGCCCGAGGTGATCAGGGAGAGGGCCAAGGCGGTCTTGTTGGAGGCGAAGCCCGCAAGCTGGACGATGGTGGGGCTGTAGTACATGACCGTGTTGATGCCGACGAACTGCTGGGCTACCTGGCACAAGATCCCCGCAGCCAGGCCGCGCCGGACGACCACGCTGCTCAGCGCCTTCTTCATTTTGCCGATCGTCGTGTCTTCGCCGATAGAGCCTTCCAGAGCTATTTCGGCTTCGACGGACTGCTTCATAGACTCGATCTCTAGCTCTACTTCCTCGGGAGGGTAGATGTTCCTCAAGATGTCTTCAGCTTCATTCTTCCTCCCCTGAGTAATAAGAAAGTGAAAGTATAGGGTCAGTACAAAAACTTTTGGACTCTATTAATGCCATTCATAATTCACATAGGATAAATGGATAGAATGCACATATATAGACACGCGGATATGGTTAAGGACATGATAAGGACACGGGATACAGACATTTTCAAGTACAGTAGTCACCTGTATTGCACGAATATGGATACAAATAGAGGTACGGGTACGGGCACGGACACGTTTGTGGTAAGGATACCATTTTCCTCGTGTTGTGCATACATGGACACACGGATACGGTTAAGGTTAAGGACATGATAAGGATACAGGATACAAGATATTCTCAAGTAGGTACAATAGTAGTCACCTATATTGCACGAATATGGATACAGACAGAGGTACGGACACGACAGTTGTAAGGACACCATTTTCTCGTGTCGTGCGACGGGAATGACTCAAGCCTAGATGGCAACAATCTTGAATGGACACAGAATCAGTGTGTAGAGCCTCTTCTCCCAGGGGTTCCTCTAACCACTCGCTCTCAGACATACATACAAGATAACATGTTTGTCTTTAGTTTGTCGACATTGAGAGAGGAAAACAGGGAAAGATGGAAAAGAATCATAGTTATGTTCATGTTAGACAATCTATAGATTCACTACTAAAATGCTGACGTGGCAACACGTGGCACCAAATCTGATGTCAGCACGTCGTCGCCAAAACGTCGCTAAACAGCGACCACACAATAACGTCGCAATTAGCGTCGCTAATTAGCGTCCACGTTAAAACGTCGCAAATAACGTCGCTAGTTAGCGACGTTATAAACGTCGCTAACTAACGTCGCTATAGCGACGTTTTGCGATGTTTTTAGCGACACGTTTTTTTTCCGTCGTTTCCAATACGTCGCTGAAAACGTCGCTAATTTCACTTAGCGACGTTTTTGTCGAGTTTAACGACGTTTTGAAACGTCGCTAATCTGACAAATTTTTGTAGTGATTCAAGGACATTGGTGAAATGCATTCCATTGATACATAAGTCATAACCTCGAGAAAGAAAGAAAAAATTATGCTTCTGACTAAAATTCATTCTTCAAGTTCTTCTAATTCTTGTAACCCAACATTTTCTTGATAGTGCAATGTGTGTATATAAACTGATTCCACACATCGATGTTAATGCTGACTATGCAAGGTTCGCAGTATCGAAATCGGTATCGGATCCTCCTATGAGTATCGGGATCTGTAAGATCATCAGCAGTTTCAAATCGGAGTATCGAATTTTTTTTGTATCAGAAAGTTAATAAATTATTAAAAATCAGGAAAAAAATATATATTTTAGAGTATCGGATTTTAAGTATTTTTTGTGTTGTTTCATAATAGTTTTGAAATTGAATGAAATAATAATCACTCTAACCTGCAATAAATAATTTTCTTCATTTACGTGTTTTTACATCATATTGTCGGTTAGACATTTTCGTTCAGTTTTCTCTACCAAATTGAGTGGGAAAGAGACCCTCCAATTGGTATCGGTCCGCATCGGTTTCTTCAGTATCGGATCGGAACATGCCAAATAGTATCGGTATCGATTGCATCGGATCGTTATCGACTGATACCGGCAGCTAATAGAGCCAAATTTGCTGATGTACCAATTGCACAGTGCAGATATCAAGTATCTGAGTTATGGGTATGTTAAAGATTGTTCAGGTTCAGGCACATTACCTTCCTGTAGAGCCACCTAGGTGACTCTGGTAGCCTCAGCATCAGGAAGAACTGGAGAATGGCAGGTGCACCCGCGATGCCAAGCATCCATCGCCATGTCCCCTTGGTCTGCAACGGAAGAATCATGCTAAATGTAAATGCATCAATCAAATATACTCAGAAATCACTACTGAGTTCAACTCTACCTATACCTCTGCAAAAGCTAAATTGATGAGGTAGGCTATGAACTGCCCTCCGGTAATCAGCAACCCGTTCATGCTCACCAGCGCCCCTCGGATTTTATGCGGCGACGCTTCGGAGATGTAGAGCGGGGACGTCATGGAAGCCATCCCGACCCCGAAGCCCACGAAGATCCTACCGAGGATGATGAGTCCGGGAGCTGGTGCGGCGGCCATGACCACAGAGCCCAGGAAGAAGAGGATATCCGCCACGAGGATCGAGATCCTCCTCCCAAACCTGTCGTTCGCGTACCCACCGCCTGCTGCCCCGACAATGGCCCCGGCTACGGCCATGCTGACGATGGTTTCCTGTGTCCGACACACGAGATGTCAGTCGTCGTTGGTAACTGTTTCTGAATCGATTTCTTGATGAAGTTAACAAACAACTTGGTATACCTGAAGGACTGTACTCTTCTCGACCTGCTTAAAGTCTTCCCTGATGTAAAGAAGAGCACCAGAAATGACACCTACATCGACACGAAAATATTGATTGTAACTACATTATAGGTATCAGAAAATGTGTAACCAAGTGTAACTCAAATTATATTTGAGGAGTATCGTAACTATCGGTGAATCGTGGAACGTACCCGTGTCATAGCCGAAGAGGAGGCCGCCGATGCCTGCGGAGAGCGCGAGCTGCAAGATGTACGGTTGTCTCCGAGTCAGGTTGAAGCAATCCCTGAATTCTGTTTTCTGTGCTTTATGGATGCCACCTTCCATCTTGATCTATAGTTAAACGAAATGCTCCTACAAGAAATATGAAGACCATAAGATATGTGAAACTATGTAGCATCCACCATTTTGAACATGCCATGATCAAAACACAAAACATCTTGTAGCTGGTTTTTATTATCATTCATTCAGCTTGAATCTTCTCTTCTGAAACAAAGAAAATGTTCTAGATCACTTAAACTATCAGATTTTGCAGTACTCATGAGTGAACCTTTCATTAAGGGTTATTTAGTTTTAAGGGTCTCATATAATATTGTAAGTTTGTGTTTAGGTACGCATATTGCTCATAAGAGGTTTTGGATCTCGTCTTGAAAGTTGGCTTGGGATGACCGTCCAAAATAGGGCCTAAATTCAAATTTTGAATGTTATACGAGGGGTCCTAAAAGTAAACCCAAATTTCGAATATTATGGAGACCTAAAAGAGAGATAACGGCCAGGCCGAGTCAACCTGTCATGATGAGATCCAAACCTTATTCTGGACAATATGAAGATCTAAACACAAATTTCGAATATTATACTAGACCCTAAAACTAAATAACCCTTTCATTAATCATCCCGAAAAAAACACCACGCAGTAATGTCAATAAGAAGATCCAATCTACAATCATACAATATCAAATATAAAGAATGATGAAACCCCTCATTGTCATCATTACTATCAAGCCTCCAACAAGCAGAATGTGGTGGTATTAGGCAAGATGAGGATTTTCCATGAAACCTAAAGGCCAATTGATGACGGTCGACCGACCTTTTAGTTTATGCAGTTTAAACCCGTGCAACCAAGAAGCAGATTAAGTAAAACAGCAAAATGGAATGACATTCCCAATATTATTTAAACAAAAATTTATTCGCTTCAGTTTTCTTTTGAGACTAAATAGTGGAGGAAATTCCCTACACAATCCACTAACAATAATTGACAAAAACAAAGACCCAACAATCTAAACAAAAATAAAATAAAATAAAATAATTCAAGATACAAACTCAAACAGATTTTTTTTAACTCGTTAAAAAAAGACTAGTTATGTATGAAAAAACGAGAGAGAGAGAGCAAAAAAAAAAAAAAAATGATGATGATGACATAATGATAGGAATAACAATAACATCAATGATCTTACCGAGAGTAGCTCTTTCTTGCTCTATTTAAGAGAAGACCAGCATATGTTGTGCACTATTGGAAGAGAATGAGAACAACAAAGAGAACGTAGAGAAAGAAAGAAAGTGATATTGGTTAGTGAGGATGTTGAGTTTGTTGAGTATAATTATATGATGGATATGAGAGATTTTCTTTTAAAGAAACTTAATTATATAGGCGGATGAGATTTCCTTTAGGAAAAAAAATTGTAATATGTTCCATTTTAGTGTTTTTCATAATCAACATCCAAATATATTTTTTATTATCATTATGTAACTTTTTATTATCTGTTTACAGATAAATAAAACAATCCAGACATCAAATTCATCTAAAATTCTTTCTCAAGATATGAAAAAACATTTATCTCCACACTGTAATATTTAATTTAAAAATTATTATTGTCTGATAACACTTTTAAATATTTGTGGAGTCTGTTGTTTGGACGTCACTCTTTATATCCAAACCAAATTTCGGGGGATATATTTTTGTTACAGTAATATATGGAGGCTGAGATTTCCTTTGAGCAAAAAAAGAAAAAGTTAATAAGTTCAGCATCCAGATATACTTGTCAAATCTTTAATGTCCATATATGTCATTGACCGTATTTATCATTTTCCTATTTACTATTTGATCCCAAAACAAATAATAAATACCAACTATATTATTACTTCAGTGTCCGTGTATGTCAGTTACCATATTTATCATTTTCCTTTCTACTAGTTTATTCAAAAAAAAAAAAAAATAGCAACTTTAATATTACCTCTTAATGTACAACTTTATCTATATAAAAGATAACATTCAAGAATTACAAGTAATATCAACCCTATATATATGAGGAGCGAGCCGGATACCTGTTATAAGTATCCTCTAAATAGCATTAATTGGATTTCAATTTTGGGCCGTGTACAGATTAGTTTAAAATCTCGCAATAAATTGGATAGTTAAAGAACTAAATGACTACTATTTCAAGGACATTCGGGATGCTTAATAGTGTAATGGGGATAATGCCCTATATACAGAGAGAGGAGATCAGAATCATCGATATTGATTCTCGAAGATCAGATCCATAAACTTCCTAATTTCAAATAAAAGTCGTTAAATCAGACCATCATCGATATTGATTCTCGAAGATCAGATCCATAAACTTCCTAATTTCAAATAAAAGTCGTTAAATCAGACCATACATACCAGATCCTTAAACTTTCCTACCCAATTTTTCAAGAGATTTCTAGATATTTTTAACTAGGCTAAATTACAACTTGATACCCTCAGGTGCTAACTTAATACCATCAACTATATAATAATTTTATGTTGATACCCAAAATTTTTTAAAAAAGACAAAAATAATCCTTCCTTCCAAACCCTCAACACCCTCTCCCCCTCCTTCTCCGGCAGCACCTCCCCTCTGGCCGTCCTACCCCTCCGTGACTGTCCCCATCACCCGCACCCGCGTCCTCCGGCGAAGCTCGCGCTCCCGGACCCTGCCGCCACGTGCGGCACCCCCGACCCCGTAGCCTCGTGCCCCTGCCTCCGGCTGCTTCACCCGCCTGCGACCCCGCCGTCCCGCGCAGCTTCGGGCCAGCCCACGCCGCGTCCCACCCACGTGCCTACCTCCTGTAGCGTGTTCCGCCGCCCCGCATGACTGGATGCCCCTACGGCGACGGCCCGCTAATCGGGGCGACTTCGCGGTGATGCATAACGCAGGGTGGGGGTCGGGTGGTCGCGGACGGAGGTGGGGGGGCGTCGGCGTGAGGGGGGAGCGTCGGCGGGAGGCCGGAGGGAGGGGCGTTTGTTGTGTGTGTGTGGATGGGAGAGGCAATTTTGTCCCAAAAAAAATTCAGGGTATCAAATTAGTAGCTATTAAAGTTGAGGGTATTAAGTTGAAAAACTGATATAGTTTGTAATTTAGCCTTTTAACTAAGTGAAAGAAGATAGTGTTATTTCATAAACAACTAAGAGATTTTTCAACCAAGTGACATAAGATAGATAGTGTTATTTCAGAAATATTTGAGCATACTTATCATGATCCGAACATCGCCCACACTAGCCATTTGAGCTAGAGGTCATTGGGTATATATTTGTGAATAATTATTTACAACTTTGTAAGCCTAATTAAACAAAGAGAATATGTTTTCCCAGCGTAATCTAAAATATAGGTTATGTGTATGATAGAATCACCCATATATAAACGGAAATCCTATTTTGCGGCAGGAGGGGATGAACCGTGCGTCACCGCACGCCGACATGTCACCCCCCCAATGGAAGGACGACACGTGGCCCATGGGTCAGGACCGCAGTCCAAACCCGCGGACAATGTAGCACTGCTCAGAAAGTTTGTCATGAGTCTCATGACTTCTTCTATTTCTTTTTTTGTTGTGTTATGATTTCTGAGGCATGATAAACCAAGAATAATTTTCAAGAAAAATAATTTTGATGTGGTAACATGATTTAATATAATTTTCAAGACGAAGGACGGTTGAGATGTATCCGTACCTTAAAAGTGTCCGTCCGTCCGTCGAAGGTTGGTATAAGGCCTGTGGAAGTGTGGGGATTGGGAAACAATGAATGTAGAATGATCCCTATTCGGAAGAATGCCGCCGAGTAGCCTGAAGGTCTCCTACTATATATATATATATAGATATCCCTTCAAACCATCGGCGGGACTAGCTAGCCCTTTGAGAGAGAGTTAAAACTAATGAAGGATTAGGGAGCTAGCTAGGGAATAATATTAATAATAGGATTCATATCGAAACTATTTGAATGAAAGAGGAATGCTATGGGGAGAAAGAAACTATATTAAATAAGGGGAGGGAGGAGGAGGACGAGAAGAGGAGAGGAAATGTAGGGGAGAAAAGAACGGGCAGAGAGAGAGAGAGAGAGAGAGAGAGGTGTGAAAGAATTAATCAAACGGACGGATAATATTAATATGGTAATTTTATTTTTTATTTTTTTCTCATGAGATTGGTTTTGTTGGAGTTTAATTTTTAGAAGGATTTGTATCTCTTCGTATTCTGACTACGCACGTACGTGCATGCAAATTGGAGGGGATTTGCGCGTGTGTGACCCTTGCCTCGAATTTTTGTTTCAAGTCATTTGTGTGCCTGTGGCCCGATGTGTGATAAATGCGAGGAGGTTCAAAATATCGGTTTTGTAAAAATTCACAACTATATTTGACTGTAAACTTAAAGATTATTTATATTAGTTGATCGGATCCAACCGAATTTAATTATATATATATTTTATGATTAAAAATATAATATTTTAAAACAATAATTCTATGTACGTTTTTTTATATCCAGTTTGAGTAGTCCAACTTTGAATTCAACTGAAAATACAACAATTATATGTATAAAGTTATATAATTTTAATATAATTTAACCACTAGTCTAATTTTGTGCCTGTGTACATTAAACAATGAAAAGGGCAAAATTGAACAAACCAGATAAAACAAATTGATTCTCTCTTCGGTCTCGTTCGATTATGGCTAATTTTGGCTTAAATTTTTAAAATTTTGGTTTATCGGTTTTGATTTTGGTTTTGACTGTTAAAACCAAATAAATTGAATGCTCACCTTGACAAGAGCATGGCCAAGGTTAAGAGAGATGAATTATTATTACCTATCCCACCATGTCAAGAACTCCCAAACCATAGAACTTATCATCCAACACCTCGTAGGGAACTTTAGAATGCAGCATGTCCTGCAGGTCCAACATTATGGTTATTTATAAGAGCACATCAAATTTTACTGAGGATTAGCACAAATCTAACTTTGATTTATTTACAAGTTTGTCATTGAAAAAATTACTGATCAGAACTAGTCCAACTATAGGTATATAAGTCAATTTTTTCTTTTTTGCCCTTCTTTATTCTTCCCTTCTCTCCCAAAACCCTAAACATTCTCTCTTTCCAAAATCCTAAATATTTTCTTTCTTTCTAAAAACCTCTCAAATCCCTACATCTTCTTCTCCACCATCTTCATCTTCCCCATCTCCATCAAAACTATAGATTCTTTTCCATTCTCAATTTCAGATGACACCCAAAGGCTTCTCATAAACAAGATACAAACTCTAATACTTTCTTTCTCACAAACAATATATGAAAATAAACCATAATAAACACTAATACTTCACTCCAAACAATGCATGGAAATAAGCCCTCTCAATATTGTTCATTTCAAATCGGGTAAACTGCAAAAAAAAAAAAACCTCGTTAAATTTGCACATTTTGCGTACGAAGACCTTTTAGTCAAATATAGCAAATAAAGAAAAGCCCCCTACCGTCTGTTGACCGATAGAAATGACCGTCAATACCATTTTAAAAAAAATACCTAAACTACCGTCTCCCTTTCCCTAACAGGCCCCCACCCTTCCCTAACCTCTCCCCTCCTCCCTCCTCCCTCCGCCAGCCCCCCTCCTCCCTCCGGCCAGCCCCCCCTCCTCCCCGCCCCCCTCCTCCTCCTCCCCGCCGGCCAGCCCCCTCCTCCTCCCCGCAGGCCAGCCCCCTCCCTCCTCCTTGCCGGCCTCCTCCACCTCGCCGGCCAGCCCCCTCCACCTCCCCGTAGGCCAGTCCCCCCTCCTCCTCGCCCCCCTCCTCCTCCTCCTCCCCGCCCCCTCCTCCTCCTCCCCGCCGCCAGCCCCCTCCTCCTCTCCGCAGGCCAGCCCCCCCTCCTCCCCGCAGGCCTCCACCTCCTCGCCGGCCAGCCCCCTCCACCTCCCCGCAGGCCAGCCCCCCCTCCTCCTCCTCCTCCCCGCCCCCCTCCTCCTCCTCCCCGCACCACCGGAGAGAGAGGGGGGAGTGGTAAAATGGTCATTACATAGCCCACTTAACAGCAGTTAACGAAAAGGGGACAAAATGAGCATATTTCATACTTTTAGAAAATTTAAGAGCATGGGGTCTTTTAGTGCAAAAAGCGAAAATCTAACGAAAGATTTTTTGCACTTTACCCTTTCAAATCTAGAAATTTTTCAATTCAAAATTTAAAATCTATTTAAAATATATTTAAAAAAACTCAAAATTTTAAATCTATCTTATAGATAAATCTCTCAATTTGCTTCATTTCAAAATAAATCTAATTTTGGCGATGTACAACAAGTCTATTTCAGGACTGCCACAATTTCTGGCAGTCTTCAATACTTCTAGGACTGCTAGAAATTGTGACATTCCTGAAATGGACTTGATGTACATCATGACTGCCACAATACATCAGGACTGCCACAATTTCTGTCAGTCCTATCAGCATTTAGGAATGCCAGAAACTATGGCATTCATAAAGTCGACTTGGCCGAATCTTGTTAGGGTTTACTTCGATCATGAAATTGATTATAAATAATTGTAATAAATATTACATTATATGTTTTCCATCATGATAATGTATACTTGGGTTTTGGGAATAAACATTACAAGAAGAACATGAGAGAAAAACTAGAATTTTGAGAAGAATGAGAGAAAGTATTATGGTTTATAACTTGCTTGTGAGGAACGTTTTGGTACCATCGAAATTGGGAATGAGAGCTTCGAAAAATTGGGAATGAGAGCTTGAGAAAAGGGGTTAAGATGAAGACGAAGAAGAGGAAGATGAAGCTTTTGGTGGGGGGGGGGGGGGGGGGGGGGGGGGGGGGGGGGGGGGGGGGCAAGGGAATGGTGGAGAAGAAGAATGTGAGAGGAAAACTATGATTATTGAAGAGAGTGAAATGTTGAAATGAAACTCAAATTTTTGGTGGGAGGGGGGTGTTGGGTTGGGACAGCCTAAAGAGTTAAAAAAAAAAAATTGGACTGTACTGAGTAATTTTTCCCTCAAACTAGGGCTACCCCAATCCGGGCTAGCCCCGAGTAAAATTTGATGTGCCTTTATAAATAACCAATATTATTGTGGCTTGAGAACTTGATTCGTGCATAGCAATCATAAACTTGATCTTAAACTCATCATACATGTTACTTAATCACGTTCAACTACATTCCTCAATGAAAAGGGCCTTCCAATTCCAAAGGTTACATAGGCTCTCTAAGAAGTTGGCATTTGAACACGAGTCCACGACTATTGGCCTCTACAATTCTCTCATATTTCAGGAATCTTGACCTCCAAAGACTAAAACATTTCTTTAGCATAATAATAATAATTCAAGCCTACATTCATTACATTGCTGTCTGAACATTTTCAGTAATAAAAACCCAAACCAAATAGTTTAGTACCATAGTTGTTTCAAGACAACAGAAACAATAGTCAGTTCCATAACGCTTCAGACATCAAACCATCCACAACAAAAACATAAAAGGACATGCCAGTGCCTATCTATCCTGGGAAATAAGTAGTTGCTCCAAAGTAGGCACATGATGATTGCTTGCAAAAACTGGAAATTCTAAATTTTGCTATTTGTATTAACTACTAATAAGATAACATCGTTCCTTGAAAGGTTAGCTTCAGTAACAATATCAGAAGACTGTCGAAAGCAGTTCGTTCCATAAGAGATCAGCAGCACATGCAACCTCTATGATCTCCTATCTCAAAAGCTCGAAAGAACCATCTCGAAAAGAATTATTATGGTATTGGAAGTCTGGAAACCCAATCGAAACATAATCTTGCAATATATACTAAATCACACAAGCAAATCACATTAAAAAAAAAAACTGTAACAAAATGGTTCAAAAAGCCCACACAAAAGATGCCACCACATACTAACTTCCCAAAATGCACCTCAGTGAGTCAGTCCTTGAACCAAAACACTACAGGTGGAAAGAAATTGACCAATCCAATACATGATGGTGGAGGCATACCCACTGGTGTCGCACAGTTGTCAGTCTCCATTAAGGAAAGTTTCTCGATGGTTGTCCACCTCGAACGTAATAAGCTCCCGTAACTGGTGAAGGCAGGAGGATATTGTGATAAGAGCAGCATCCTCTGTAGAAGGGAAACACAGGACGAAAGAAACAAGAATTATGCCGGGACATAACCCAAAAAACTACTATCATTCCAATTCCCTAAACAGCTGTTATTCTACCTCACGACACGAGACTACTAATCTCTATTCTACGGTCTTTTTACCAGAATATTATTCTCTACCGTCAAACATATAAGAGAAACTACTAGAGACAGTATCCATCATAATGACTAGTGGCAGTTAACATCTACTCTATCAAATCCCGTAACCTTTTGATCAAACATCACAATGAATAACGAGTGGCAGTTAACATCTTCAACCATCTCTTAACCTTTGATCAAACATCATAATAAGTAGTTGCAGTTAAACATCTTCAATCTTCAACTCTGTTAAATTCCAGAGAAGCTAGTGGATGTCGTTACAGTGCAGTCTACATCTGTAAGTTTGTACCGAAAGTTAATGAACATAGTTACCATATGCAGTCACATCTCAACCACATCAAAGAAGTTACTAGCAGCGGTGTACTTATTTTATGCTATCAATGAGTCTACTGACTACTAAGATTCTGACTATCAAATATAAAAACCTAACGAAGGAAAGGCAACGAAAAACTACATCACCAACTCTTACCATGTCCAAAAAACTAATAAAGGGAGTCTCAACGCTAAGGAAAAACATCCGTTATAACTCTTTATCATAAGGCAGACGAATCTTCATGATGGTATTACCTAGTTGTTATAACTAAAAAAATGAAAACATTGCCCAAACCTCATATGTTATAATCATAGCAGTACCAGTTAAATGGAAGCCCAGTTGACAGCTGCATCTGTAAATAAAACCATCACCACCTTCCTGATTTATCCTCCTGGCCTCCATTTACCATTATGATCTGTAAGCTTCCATGGCTGGTGAAGACAGGAAGATACTGGGATAGATCAGCATCCCCTGTAGAATGGAAATACAGGAGGAAAGAGAATAATTATGTTGTGATATACCCCCAAAAACTACTACGAATCCAAGTCCCTACAGAACTATTATTCTATCCTTATGATACAAGGTTACCGGTCTCTAAATTTCAACTCCTATTACTGGAACATTACTCTATCATAAGTTCATAACATAAAACAAAAACTAATAAAGACAGTACACATCTCTGAACCTTTTATCACAATATCAGAATAACTAATGGCAGACATTTTCAACACTATCTAAACTCTTAACCTTTAATCAAATATCATAATAACTATTGGCAGTTAACATCTTTAACACTACCAAATTCCAGAGAAGCTACTGGATGTAGTCTATATCTCTAAGAAGGTTCATCACATCTCAACCACATACCCCAGAAACTAGTGAGCATAGTTACCATATGTAGTCACATCTCAACCACGTATCAGAGAAGCTACAAAAAGTGATGAAGATAACTCATTGCATGTCATCGAGTAATCTATTGACTGCTAATATTCTAACTGTAACAAATACAAGGAGAAGAGAACCTAATGAAGCCAAAGCAAAGGTAGCTAAGACACCAACATTTGCCACAAAAGCTACTGAGTCATTCTATAATCACAAGGAAATGGCGAAATGCATCCATCAATTCTACTCTATCATGTGGCAAAAGTATCTTTGCTTTGGCTTTGGCTTTGGCTTTATGATTACTCCAACTCTTACCACATAAAGCTTCTGAGTCATTCTATAATCATAAGGAAATGCATCCATCAATTTTACTCTATCATGTGGCAAAAGTATCTTCATGATAGGATTACCTATAGATTTTAATTACAAAATAAGATATTGGCCAAATATCATATGCCTAAAAACCTAATAGAACCAATCACAAGACTCACAAATACTAGAGCTTACTTGAGACAGATTCATCTACACAATATGTCATATGCAAGAGAAACTACAGAATGATGCTTATACAACCTCGTAAACCATCATTCTTCATATCAGGAAATGATAAGGGAGATTATAAACTGGAGACAACTATTTAAAGACCTAAAAAAATGGCATAGATGGCAGTCTATTGCTGATATCAAAACGTATGAGTCCTTGTCTTAGAGTTGTGCTCCATAACTTAACCCAACTTAGTGGCAAAAGGTTCAGTTAGCACTAAACAAGTAATAATCAAGAGAGAGACAATATCCCATGTGGTGGCATAAATGTGAGGATGCTAGTAAACATTGCATGCATGCAGAAAGAAAAAAATATTTAGCCACTCTCCGACATAGCTGTATCAATTTAAGTATGTACTATTCAAAGAGCTAGAAAACTCAGGCAAATGTGGATAACTAAAACTCCATAATTAAAAATGCAATACCGGTGCAATGTTTATAATACTATGCATAACAACTAGCAAGTATATGCTATGCAAACAAACTAGCTCACTTTGAACTTTGATTAAAACATTCCAACCCATCCAAAAATCAGTTTTCTTGTGCAAGGGCTGATCCTCTTGAACGAGAAAAGGATGAAGAGAGCTCAGAAGCAAGTATTCCTCAAGCAACATAGAAGCCAACTGCTTCTATGATCACTACTACTGGGCCTGCCTGGATGCATTGCCATAAGCGCCGCCATAACTAGCTGGTCCACCTGGAGGACCGCTCACTTGACCAGCTCCGTACCCCCCTCCCTGTGAAGGGTCAGACCTCCAGGAATTGGAATAACTTGCATTCCCACCAGCATCACCATAGCCATTTCCCGCGTAGCCACCAGAACCTGCCCCTTGCTCAGCTGGGGCACCAGATGGAACACTACCACGGCCCCCAACAGCCCCATAACCACTCTGACTGCCATAAGACCCATCTGCTCCGCCACCATACCCACCATACCCATAAGTCTGACTCCCATACCCAGTGGCTCCACCAGGAGACTGACCACTAGGAGCAGAATTACCCCCTCCACCAGCAGGAGCATTCCATGTTGTAGGTGCTCCATAGCCAGTGTTGGCACCATAACCTCCAGATCCATAACTAGTTGGTGCTTGATTGTTCCATGGGCTCCTTGGAGCTCCAGGAGGGGCACCTCCATAACCGGCAGCAGGGGCACTTGGATTCCCATAAGCTGCAGTAGGTGCACTTCCATAGCTGCTGACACCATAACCACCATAACCTGCACCATTATTAGCAGATCCATATCCGTATCCAGATGCTCCATAACCTGATGAACCATATGCCGAGTAATTACCACCAGAGGCCGGTGGCTGCATGTATCTACCTGAATCCATTCTACCATCATAAGAGTTTGCATTGGCGCCAGAACCACCATAGGATTGGTAAGACCCACCACTCATTGAGCGAGCACCACTGCTGTTCGGGTTAGCATCTTTTGGAAGAGCCCGCTTAACTTCCACAAGTTTGCCATTGAGTTCATGAAAAGTCTTCTGAAGTACCCGATCAACAGCATCCTCTGTATCAAAGGAGATGAACCCAAAACCACGAGGCCGTTGGGTAGCTTGGTCATACATCACAACAACATCGGTTACATTGCCATAGCTCTGGAAGTACTGGCGGAACCCATCTTCTGTTATGGTTGGGGGCAAGCCTCCTACAAATATTTTCTTGGTCCTGGCACCACCATCACCACCTCCTCCAGAAGTTCTCCCAGCACCCAGATTTCCAGATCTGGAGGAGTTCTGTTGTTCCTCCCTAGACATAGCCCTTTTAGCTTCCACCTGGATAATTGAACATAAGTTACAGCGGTTGAAGAAAGAAAATGCTGCATAAGGCATATCAAGAGTATACCAAGAAAAATTGATTTGATTCGTCTGAAATACATTTCTAGATGAAAGTTATAAAGAAAACAAGAAATATACAATGAAATATGATCAAGTAATAAGCTAAATGTGCTACGAATATTCCAAAGTCCAAACATAAGATGTCCATGAGCTACTAGCATCACATCTATAGAAAATATATATATAAAGTTAGTAGTGGTTGTGCTGCAATTACCAAAAAGAAATGCTCATAACAATTCACCGGTACTGGAATCATATAGAAAAGAAAAGAATTCAAACGGAGATCAACAAGATGTCTCATTCGCACAATGGCGCACTGGAGAAAGTGGTTCTTCAGCTGATAAGCAAGAGAAAAACTTATGATAAGAACACTTTTTATCCTTCAACTCCAAACTTCGTGACAGAACAGAACCATACAGAAACCTTTCACAGGCTGATTCCAGCATGCTATCCAACTTTAGGAATGGAATATTAAAGCACTGATGAAGTATCTATTAGATATAGTAGATAGGTAGGACGTTAGAGCATGTTATTACATCAGTATCACCATCCCTAATGCACACAAGATCCTGTAACTAAGAATACAATTCAACCATGTCGATTATTATGTCCTTTTGCTATAGCTTCACTTATAATGCAATACAAATACTACCCGTTTGATACTGTAATCAAAACAACTCGCAACAAATAAAACAGAACCTACAGTCTACAAAAAGATGTCCGGGGAACGATGGGATAAAGATTAGGATTTATGATGAAAAGGAAGATAAAAAAGGGATAAAGAATGCATGAGTTTACAATTTTCCCATCGAGGAAAAATTGATCCTCCAAACAACACTTAAGAAAAAGAAGGGAAAAAAAGTGAATCCAGTGGTACTACTTGAAATGATAGACAAGACTCAAAAAATGCTAAATTTCACAAAGCCACATTTACTCGACAACAACAAAAAAATCTATGAACAGAATAAACTTATTGGATACACATATCAACAGATCAGGTCCATAATACAGTTAATAATGCATATATTTATAGATAAAAGAAATATATTGAGCCAACTACAAGAATACAGAAGAAAAGTCCATCTGATATGCATAATAAGAAACAAGAAGATAACATAGACAGATAAATAAACATATCCAAATACTTGAACTTCCACCTGCTCCATGAGTATCTACTTCTTACTACTAAACAGGCCTCGGTTCCTCCTTGGCTCCTAGTACCTACTGGTTAAAAGTCAAAACACATTCTGACTTATAAAATCTATTCCCTACATGTTCGCCATCTCAGCTTGGTCCATCAGCAAATTGCGTTTTGGCTACCCAATAAAAAATTCCACAACCCTCCAAATCCTGACATAATCCCTTAGAACTGAAGTACCCCTTATAGAACAAGGGCAATAGACCTATTCTCTCGATAGAATCAAGAAGCAGCAGTAAACCTCTAAATTTCCACCCACAGGTTTGTCAGATCATGAGCTAGTCGTTTTCAGCCACCACCTTTGTACCAGTAGTCGAGGTGTGCGGAGGACAAACATGCACTCTGACAGCATTCATGGAAGAAATGTCCAGGTTTTATAACGTAGGGTTTCGACTCAGTCATCGGCATCGCAGAGAACCCTTCCCTATGAGCTCTTTGAAGGTCTGTCATTTTGTGTGAACCCTGACCTAGAGAAGAGGATCGAACTGCCTCAACCCATGTTTTGTTTGTGTCTCACATCCAGTTAACGCCCCATCGATCAATTCTCTCTTCATCCTACTGCCGTCTATGGTGTGCTTCTCATGCAGAAGCACATTGAGAACTTGAATCAATCAAAAAACATATAACAAACAGTAGATCAAATACCACAAAACCCCCATATTTAGCCAAATTCAAGAGAACTCAAGCTACCACGAAAACCCATATCTTTCCTCTCAATTGGGATCAAAGAAGGAGAATTTAGCTTACAGTCCTTCCGACCACATCCCAAAAAACCATAAATTTTAGCCCAGATCCCTTCTCTCTGTTAGAACTATAGGATGAATAAAAAAAACTTCAACACCAACAGATCATATCCCTCAAGTATCAAATTTTAGCCCAAATCAAGAAAAATCAACATGCCCATCATTAACCCAGATCCAATCTCTCTACTTTTAACTGTAGAATCCATCATAAAACTATCTATGCAACATAAGTCACAAAATCTCTCAAATCTCCCAAAATTCAGCCCAATTCATGAAAATTCTACATGCCCATCACAAGCCAAGATCCCTTCTCTGTCAGAAATTATAGGGATTAATCGAAAACTATACAACCAACATATCGAATCGAATCCATAAAATCGCAAAATTTATCCCAACTCAAGAAAAAAACAGCATACCCATTAGAAACCCATATTCAAGCTCCCTACTTTAACTGTAGAATCAGTGAAATACTATATAAACAATAGACCAAATCCCTCAAATCTCCCAAATTTTACGCTAATTCATGAAATTTCTACATGCCCATCGCTAACTCGATCGATCCCTCGTCTCTGTTAGAGTTATAGGGTCAATCAAAAAACTACACAACAAATAGATCAAATTCCTAAAACCCCAAATATTTAGCACAAATCAAGGAGAATCAACATACCTAACAGAAACCCAGATCAAAGCTCTCTATTATCGATGTAGAATTGATCAAAAATTATATAATCAACAGAATCCCTCAAATCTCCCAAAATTTACCCCTGGTGGTGAAAATTCTACATGCCCATCACATACGAAGATCCCTTCTTTCAGCTCAATTCATGAAATTTCCACATGCCATCACAAACTAAAATCCTTTCTTTCTGTTATGATCGATTGAAAACCATATAATCAACAGATCGAATCCCTAAAATTTCCAAGTTTAGCCCAATCCGGAAAACCAAACATGACCCATCAGAAACTAAGATCCAGTTTTTCTCAATTGGAAATTATTATAGAACGGGATCAGAGAGAGAGAGAGAGAGAGAGAGAGAGAGAGAGAGAGATGCAGATAAAATCCCAAAATTTAGCCCGAATCAAGAAAAATCATCATGCCCATCATAAACCCAGCTCCAAGCTCTCTGCTTAAACTATAGAATCGATCAAATCCCTCAAATCTCCCAAAAATTAGCCCTTTTTAGTGATAATTTACACGCCCATCACAAATTTATAGATCCCTTCTCTGTTAGAGCTATATAATAATCAATCGATAGATCAGATCCCCAAATTTTAGCTACTATTACAGTAAGGGACCGGAGAGAGGAACTGACCGTCCTTCCGTCGATGGTGTGCTTGTCCATGAGGACAGCGTCGAGGTCGGCGGGGTTGTCGAAGGCGACGAAGCCGAAGCCCCTGGGCTTCCCGGTGACCTTGTCCCTCATGATGACAACCTGCGCCACGGAGCCGTACTTGCCGAAGTACTCCTTCAGCCGCTCCTCGGTCGTCTCCCACGAGATCCCTCCGATGAACAGCTTCCCCTGGTCGGAGTCCATTGATTGACCTGGTGGTGAGGAAGAAAGGAGGGAGCTTTCTCTCTCTCTCTATAGGAGGGAGGAGGGTTTTAGAGAGAGAAAGGCGCCGGCTTGGGGTCTGCAGAAGAGAGAGAGGGAGGAGGAGTTGAGGGAGGAGATTAAAAGGGGATGAATGGATGGTGGTGATTGCAACTAGGGTTTTCAAGGAGCTATGCTAATGCGAACACATGTTATTCCAAGCAATTTCCAAAGGCAGCTCAAGTTTTACTTAAGGGCAGTTCAATTTATTTTATTTACAAGTTTATCACTTCAAATTTTTTTTACTTCAGGGACAGCCACATGTTTGGTATAAAATCCAAATTGTATTTTTATGCTCTCTTCTCCCTCTCTCTTGGGCTCTTCTTCCAAGAAAAAAATTTCTAATCCAACTAAACCCTAGTCCAACTTTCTTTCAATATTAGATTGTGTGAAGATTATGAGTCAAAACTGTAGTCCTACTTTCATCGAATTCGACCGTTATTTCGTATGTCATCGAGTGAATATGATGATTAGGTTTCAAATATTTTGTCCACATATAAATATTAAATTATATGTGTTTAATGTAGGAAAAATGTATATAAAAAAAATTGGATCATCAAATAGACTAAATCATCGTCCTGCTTCGTCCGAAGAACACATTGGTTCTTCCGAAGCACTCTTGATTACGAAATTTGACAACTTAATTTCGGGCATTAATATGTAGGACTGTGGAAAATAAGCACACTCCTACAAAACAGTAGGACTGTTAAAGAAAATGACAGTCCATTTTGTATATAGGACTGTCAAGAAATGTGACAATCCTGAAAAACCAAAGGACTGTCACATTTCATATAGTCCTTGTTATTTTTAGGACTGTCCTATTTTTCTGTAGTCCTATTTTCATGCAGTAATGTTTACCTTCAATTTCATTTAGTTTTATTAACTTTAATTTCTGTTATAAGGGTTATCGTCTTCAGATATTGTGATACCTCATCCAATTGTCGTTGATGTAGGCAATTTATTCTCGACCGAAATTTGCTTTGAATCAAACGAAGAAATGTTACATTGGTGCCAAGAAGTTGGACGGAAAAATAATATAGTCGTTGTGATATCCAGATCGGTCCAAAACCGATCGGGATACAAAACTTTACAGATTGGATGTGAAAGAGGTGGTTTATTAAGGTACCATGGGAAGAAAGATACAGTTCCCCAAAGAAAAGTTCCAAACAAAGGCGTTGGTACAAGAAAACGTGGTTGTCCATTCAAGATCCTTATTGCAAACGTAGAAGATACGAAGTAGATAGTCCATGTCAAGAATGAAATCCACAATCATGTATTGTCGAAACACTTTTGGGTCATCCGTATGTCGGAAGGTTGAACAATGTTGAGAAGAAGATAGTTGAAGATTTATCCAGTTCTCGAGTTGCACCTAGACAAATTTATTTCGTCATACGACATGAAGTTGAGAAGAACAAGTCAACAATGAAGTCAATCTACAACGCACTATCCAAATCAAACTCTAATAGTAAGAAATCAAGAATGGCGATGCAACAAGTGTTGAAGTTGCTTGCCGAGAATTATTATGTGGAGTATTATAGAAGACATCCCCAGAGTAATGAAGTCCTTTCACTGTTTTGGGCTCATTCCGATTGCACACATTTGGCTAGATCCTTCGCCAACGTGTTAGTTCTTGATTGTACATATAAGACAAATAAGTTCAAGATGTCTCTATTTCATGTTGTTGGCTTCACCTCTATAGGAAAAACATTTACAGTTGCTTTTGCTTCATGAGGAGTGAGGAACTTGAAGACTACACATGGAAAATTTTCCAGTTGTTGGTTGGTACGACATGAAAGAGCAAGCTTATCATTCGAAGGAAAAAAACAGAAAACGGATATGCCAAGCGAAGGTACATGGATGGCTATATACTGGGTGTGTATTCAAAACTTTCTACCTGATATTCGCAGTTACATTTGGTCGATTGTTGATGTCCCTTCGGATAGCCATTGTGGATTTTATGTGCTTGCAAGACATGTCGGTTATTTTCGACAAAGAAGGATAGAGACAGGTAAGGCAGGAGCTGTACGAGGAGTCAGAGGCTCGTCTTCCATTCTACATCTGCATGCCAAGCGAAGAAACAATTAGAAACTTGCTGACAAGTATTCCTTGCACTCACACTGTTACCGGGCGAAACCACTACATGTCAATCCCGTCTGCCGCATATTTATTTGTTAATAGGTACAAGATACATATTGTAGTTATTTCACCGTGTATTAACAATGCTTTCTTCCCGATGTGCTCTCTGCCGGCTGAGCACAGACAAACTAACTTATGTACTATAGGACATATCGAAAACTACTTTGTCATACCAAGGTTGATCGGTCATTCTCATATTCCTCCACCTTCAACAATTTGGTATAAATATGCACCGGATGAAGCAATCGTCTGGACGACACTTTTTATGGATCAAATGAATCTATATAAGAAGTTGTTGAAGATGGAGGAACCTAGAGACATGCCCATTGACCACTTCGATGTCGAAATAGACTAATACGACATATTCAAGTATTAGGATGTTGAAGATGGGATATTTGCATTTTGCACTTTTGTATAGTGTTGTATAATTTTGTTTCACTTTGGTTCAAGTACCATTTTGTATATTGTTGAACCACTTTTGTATATAGTAAATTATATCAATGATAGAAATGCATATCCGTGTCAATTTTCCAAACTACCAGTGAATTATCATAATTATCAGTGTATTAGTAAATAACAATGAGACTTTGTGGGAATTGAAAACTTGGTGCTAATTACTTGCGTGCATGTGATTCTATAATGTTTTCTGTGATTGATGGCCAGTGTTTCTTTACCCTTGCGGTTATTCTGATGATTATTACCACCGGATGTAGAATGTTCATCTTGGTTAGGATGACTCATCTGAACTCCTAACTGTTTGAACTTTTTGGCACTAACCTCTGCCGCCTTGGCATTCACAATAAAAGAAGGCCAATCTTGAAATTGTGTAGATCCCGTCCACATACTGATAATAGGCAACAAGTTTGATTTGCAAGTGTCCATTGTTACAGTAGATGGAGTTCCTAAATGCATTTTGAGTTCCTCTCGGCAGAATCTTTCAATGAAACTCTTTGTAGATTCATTGTGCCTTTGCTTAATTTTAATGAGGGCCGACATTGTCATGTCGTTGACTCCCTCATAAAACCGTTCCAAGAACACTTGCTTGAAACCAGTAAAAGAAGTTATGCAGCCATCAGGCAAACTACGATACCAGTCGTATGCTGCGCCGGCTAAAGAACCGACGAATACTCTGGTAAGGAGAGCATCATTTGGCTGTAATTGGCCAGTCATCACTTTAAAGTGATTAATGTACTGACTTGGAGAAGTGCTGCCATCAAACAACATAATGGTCGGGAGCTTATATTTAGAAGGGAATGAAACCTCCTTCCACTCTGTAGGATATGGTTGCTTTATGCCCAATCTTTGTAGGCCATCTTTCTGTTTAAAGGCCTCAAACTGAGTGCGTAAGAGCTTCACAACCTCATTAGCATATCCTGATGTTTGGGAATTGGTGGACTGGTTAGAAGTGTTGGAAGGAGGAACAACGTGGTAATTATCACCCCAGCACCAGACTGACTGGGATCAGCTTGAATTGGTATAGAAGCAACCTGAGGAGGTGGTACCCCCAAACTAACATTAACAGGTACAGAAGATGCTATAAGCTCAGGATTTGTGGCAGGGTTTATAATCAGTGGCACTATATGTTGAGCCACGATTATAGTGTGCATACTTGCGACCATCTCAGCCATGGTCTTCAATTTGTCTTCTAGTACAACAATTCGTTGCTCATGACTGGCTGAAGTAGAGGCAACTTAATCTTCCGTAATGGTATATGCCGTCACTTCTCTTGCTGCTATTGACGAGATAGTTTGTTCAGAACTTTCACTATCTGTATCAAATTTAGAAAAAGAGTCCTCTCCCACATGAGTGATGGGAAGATCTTCTTGATTAAAGACACCTTAGTTCAAATTTCGATTTCTTGATCTGGTGTATTGAAAGACACCTTCACTGGATGCATGAATCCGATCCAAGTATTGCTGACTGGGATTACGGGATACATTACGTCTTGGACGTTTCCCACCCAGTGCCTTAAGAAGTCATGTTAACAGAAGCATATAACAGTTCGTCTTCATCTTCTATTATAGGTTCAGGAGTTGAAGCATAGTTCAGACGATCGAAGACAGATCGTCGAGCTGATTGGCAACAACACTTGATGACGACTTCATGAAGGCAGTGGCGATCTGAAGAGTGATTTAGAGGTGAAGGAGACATCCCTACAATCTTCCGTCTTTGTGTAAGACGCTCCCGGAGATCAGTTACCACTATAGGACGAGAAGAAGTCGGAGGAACATATTCCTTAATGATGTTAGGAACATGTCTCCTATTCTTCAGATGTTTAGTTCCCTGAGTGTACAAAGATGTACTCAACTCATAAGTGGTTGGGTCTTTCTTTTCAAACTTTGGCTTCTGATACAGATTGGCCTTTGGCATAGGATTTTTACGTTTCACTAAAGTTGATACTGGTTGACGCCTATTGAGATAAGCGCGTAGATCAGAAAATTCTGCTCCAAGTGTCTCTGTTTGTGACACCATCAATTTTTCTTGCTTAGATCTTAAAATTTGCAAGGTCAGAAGATCTTGACTAGACCCCATAGGGGTAGTTAAGATGCCTCTTTGATCAGTATTCTTTCCGATATCAGAGATCCGAAGACCTCTGTTTAAAGGAATAGAATTTGATATATCTTCCTCTGAGTCATGGACCAGGAAAGTTTTAGAAAAGACCAAAGGGTGCTTTCCTTTATTTTGTAGAGGGTTAGCTAAAAAGCATTCCCATATGCTCTATTATGGGACCACTTTAGGCACAGGTTGCGCCAGTTGAGGAAATGTCAAAGGACTTTTTTCTTTGTTCTGTCTAGTTTTGGCACTAGAACATTGTTTCTCCAAGTTCAGAACTGGAGAATTAGAAAAGGGAATAGCCAAAAGACTAGTTTCCTTGGATTGCACCAGAGCAGCAGACTGCGCTTGAGTCACTGATTGCTTGGGTTGCGCCATAGCACTACGGGCTACTGGTTGCACCCTAGTAATATAGGCCACTGGTTGCGCCTTGGCAGCAACATGGGTAGACTGCGCCTTAGCAAAAGCCTGAACAGACTGCGCCTTGGAAATAAAGAAAGTAGTGGACTGCGCGTGGGCAACAGAAAGAGTAGACTGCTGTCACGACCCGCACCCTAGAGTAAGGGCACGTGACGTGGGTACGTCCAGCCTACGTCGCAGTGTCGGCGGTAGAACGTTGTCCTAGGTCATAACATCTAACAGATAAGGGTAATATACAACTATACTCCCCGAATGGGGGCGACATAACAGAATATAACTCAACCACATCTAGGATAGAACACGAATGAGATAGAAAGATAAAGGTAGATAATATCCAGGAATGTAACATCACATACATACAATCCAGAATTCTAAGTGACTAAAATAAATATATATCTCAGAAATATCCCAGAATCTAACTACAGTGATCCAGAAAGTAAAGACAACCCTAATCTAGAGAAGTATCATCCACTGCTAGCAGGTCCAAGTCGCTAGTGATGTCTAATGCTGTACCAAGAGGGATAGACACCAGAGCCTCATCATTCACTGTAAAATTTTCAACAGGTCCAGTCAGGACAGGAGCAAGTACAGTACATCTCAACAAAACATAACCAGTTAGGAAATATAAACATGCTAGAGAGTAAGATACAGGATCTGAAAAAATAATATGATAAAAAGAGAGAGACTGTAAGTAAATAGCTACAATATATATAGAGAACTAACAGTGCTAGTGATTCAGAGCACAAGATGGTTATGTAGACGGCACGATGTTATACACGAGTAATCTACAGAGGTTGTACATGAGTAATCTACTAGATTGAATACATAACCACTTCTACTCCCCCGCCCCAATCAATACACAAGGATCTAGTTAAGTTATATTATTGCACACGAAGTATAGTCGCACACGAGATCATGTGAATACATGAGTATACACGATTTCACACGATTTGTACACGAATATCACGAATACAAGGAGTACACGATGCTCACGATAAAGTACACGAACATGAATACCCGATGTATCCGCTAAGGGGATAACATCGCACAACAAGATCCATATAGTACTAATCCGTGTTTCCAACGTGTCAGTATCATGTAAAGTAATCTAAAGCAGGAATATAATCCTAAACAAGATATGAAATGATCAGAGAATGTACTCGCCTGTATCTGAGTGTCCGGATGAAATGTACTGTCCGAGGAGAGGTGTCTGGCTCCTAATCAGAACAACACAGGTCACAACAAGTCTAAAATGATATAATGAAGTCCTACTATGCATTCTACATGATTCTAGGTCAATCTAGGCCAAAGTCAACTCTTGGTCAACTCTGGTCAACCCTAGAAGTCAAACTAGGTCAACCAAGTCTAATTAAGTCTAAACTAGGCCAGACTAGTCTATACTAACCTACACTAGCTAGCACAACCCTAACAAGGATATGCAAGCCTATACTAGCTATATCACAACATAGCTAGTAGCTATTACTAGAATACATTTTCAAGTCTACAATCAACATCACTACACCTATTGATTTAAACACTTTACATTACATTATATATAGATATATACATTTATAATATATGTCTATATACTAGACATATAGCCTACACATGTAAAGACTAGGAATATAGAGAGAATGAGAGAGAGGGTGCTTGTGTGTGTGTGAAACATGAATTTGTGTGACTGAACAAGTGGAAAGTAGTGTGGTGAAGGGTGTGGGCTGAACATGACAGTTATAGGAACAGATGTGTAGGGAACATAAGTGTGTGTATAATGGAGAGTGCATTAGGGTGTCTATGTTAAAATGAAAATCTGGAAATTACAAAACAGTGAGCAATAAACAGTGTATATGTGCAGGAAAACACAAACAGTAAAAGAGAGGGGAACACTAGGTAATAGTGTGTGTGTGTGTGTACAGTGGTGTGGTGTGTCTAGATAGGCTGTGACAGTTCTAAGGTGCAGGAAATAGAGTTCATGACCATGTGAAGCATAGCATCAGTTAAATAGGGATCAAACTCCCCCAATCAATACACACTCAAGGCAATGTGAGACTCCTCAAAAATCTCAGGTTCCAAACCCATTCTCAGTTTAAACAATTGAAAGGAAGGAAAGGAAATCGATGCTCAGTACAACAGCAAGGAGAAGGGGATTAAAGCAACAAAACTGAAACCCAATTTAATTTCAGAACTGCATAACAGTTCCAGTTTCAGTTTTAGGGGATAAGCATCAACAGTGAAACTCAGGTAAAGGAAAGAATTTTAACTTTAATCCTACACAATCTCAGATTTCTAGTCATGACAGGAATGTAGGCATGTGTACATATAATTCTACATATCAATTCCTAAACCAACAAATCAGTAATTATTTAAAAGGCAGTGAAATGTAACATAAAAACAGGAAAACAGGGGCTTATTCTCAGTTCTCAGGTTGCAACAAAACCCAGGTTATTCCCTTCATAACTCGAACAACACATTATTTAAAGGAAGAAGGAAAATCAGTTCATAACTTGAACTCCCAGTTTTTCAGTCCAAAACCCATCAATTCAACATCAATTTTTAACCATGGCAAGATAGTATATAGGGGTATAGATTAGAGTTTATAAAACCTACATTAATCAGTAATTAACAGGTTAATTCATCAAATAAAACTCAACTTGGAAAACTGGAAAAGTAACAGGATTTCAATATCAGTTAATCATGGGTTAAATGAGAATTTGAATAGGAAAAATTAACAAATCATGAATCTAATGGTTAGTATTGAAAGCAACCCTTGTGCACAAGCCCCACAAATCACTTCGTGTCACCCAAGGCCGGACACGGTGTGTCCACATCAAAGAAACTCAAAATAACACACACAGTGCATTGTCAGTGCACTGTCTCGTGCACACGTGCACTTGTGTCGTGTGCACGACACAAGACACGAGGGAATCTCGTGGTCATACACATGGGTAGCCCACCTATAGGGCTACCTCATAGGCCCACTGGCCTGTGTCCACGACGTGTCAGGGTCGGACACGAGACCCGTATCAGTGGGTGAAAACTACAGTGCACACCACAGGCCAAACCCCGTGCATGATCAATTCCTCCCTCGATACGACACGGGGACACGTGGGACTTGACACGTGGCATGTCAGTCAGTGCCCCATGGCTCGTGTCGAGTTTCACGTGTCCTAGAGTCGTGTCGTGTCCGCTATCGGGCCCGAGTAGCAGGGAATCCCTGTAGCACGCGCGCGAGCGTGTGCACGCGCGTGTCCACACCACAAAACCGACACACTGCGACACGAAAACTACCACACAAGAACAGGAATCCATAAGCCAGATCAAAACTATATTTCCTATTTAAAAACATCCTAGAAATTAGGTCGAAGGGTTCATTGGGGCATTTCTTCAAACAGTCCAGAGTAGGGACTGATAAGTGTCCAGAACGGACACGAAACTCTGATACCAAACACGAAATCTATCCAGACCGTAGGGGGACCCTTATGGCTTCCTATTCATGAAGACAAAATGGAAATCCATGGAGAAATGGGAAAGTTACCTATGGATGCACAATCCTCAAAAAGACCCAATAGAGAATGGTTCTCCAAGCTTCAAAACTCCCTCAAATTGTCCCAAACCTGTGATGTGACTCCACAATCAATAGAGGAACAGTATTTAGAGTGCTATGGAGGAAATCCTAATGAAAATGGACCTATATTGAATGATCTATGGAGAAATTAAGTGTAGGCTTACCTTGTCTGGAGGAAAGAATCATAAACTATTGGAAGGAGGCTCAAATCCCCAAAATGATATTATATAGGAAGGGGGGCAAGCCTTGGCCGGCCACTAGGTTTAGGTTAGGGTTTCTAGGTGGTATCCTATGGCTAGGAATGAATCAAGGGGTATTGAGTGGTCTAGAACAAAGGGTTGTTTCCTAGTCTTAAACAAACTCACTTAAACTTAACTAACTTGACTTAAACCATAATCCAACCCATCTAATTCTCAAAATGGCTAACTAAAATTAGCTATGACCAAACTAGGCTAGGGTTTGAACTAGGTTGGCTAGTCCTATTAGGTTAAGTCACAAAATGACTTGTGAAACCACAAGTCATTTCTCAACCCATCTAATTCTCCTAATTTCTTAAGTCAATTTCTAATGAATCAAAACCCACTAACTTAAGTCATGCTAGGTTAGACTAGAGTCACTTAGCCTAACTAAGTCCAACTAACTAGGGTTAGTTCCTAGGTTTGTCTACAAGGGTCAAGACTAGTCAAAGTCAACCTAATCTAAACAATTCCAAAATAATTCCTAAAAATTCCCATAAATTCAAATAAATTCTAATAAATCAAATAACCCCAATATGTCTAAATACCCTAATCACATGGCTAGGCTCTAGGGTAGACAGTCTCTACGGTTCACTAGCAAAACACCTAAAATCTCAAGTCATAAATTTAAATAGTTTAAAAATAATTAAAAATCACTAAAAATCATAATATGAAATAATTATCATTAAATAATAATTATAATTACAAAATTTCAAAATTACCCTCTTCTGGAAAACTGGGTGTTACAATCCTACCCACCTTATAAAAATTTCGTCCTCGAAATTAAGATGGTCGCACCATTTTCTAGGTTAAGCCTCCAGCAATCATAGTCTCAGAAATCTATCTTAAAACATACAGTTGGAAAGTGTAACCTATGGGGTCATGGCATACAATATCAGTCTGGGGTCTCTTCTGGTTATACCAACCATGCTACAGTACTAGGCAATCACAAGGTATCAAAACATACAAGCAAGGGATGCATCAAAATTCACAAAAGGAAAACTAAGGTTAGGTCAAAACTCACCTCCAGCTAGGTCTGAGAACTAGAACTCCCTCCTGGAAGCAGGGCCCTGGTTGGGGCAAATCTATCAGGGCAGTGCTGCATCCAGTGTGCAGCTGACCCACAGATTAGGCACAATCTTAGTCTCTTTCTACAAAAGTTCCACTTGTGCCCAGACTTCCTACAGTAGGTACAGATAGGCTTTGGCTCAGCTGACCTCTGCTGGACGGGAGACTGGGCTGGGTATGATGATATAGGCTGGATATATGGGTACTCATCAAGCTCTGGGTAGGACTAGGTACTGCTCCTCGCCCTCTTGGGGCTAGGCTCTCTTCCTGGAAGCACAGAGTCCCGCAGACATAGCAACCTTTGGTACTGCTCCCTCATGGCCTCATCATGAACTCTCTGTGACTCCGACATCCTTTCTTGGAAATATTCAAACACCTGAGCTGCGTCAAGTAACAAACCTCCGGGTAGTGCAGTATGAGGTACCATCTCAAGGGGTGGGGAAAGACTCTCAGTCTCAGGCAAATCTGCAGCTCTCTCCTGAACGACAGGAGATGAAGGAAGACTCTCTGACGAGGCTACCACCATCTCCTCAATGACAGAAGGTGCCACCACCCCCTGATCAGATAGAGGGACCACTACCTCCTGAACAATAGGAGGTGGAAGCACACTCTCAGTAGCTGCAGCTGCTCTCAGACGACGGGCTCGGGTCATGGGTGCCATACTGGGAAGGATAAAAATACAACAATCATTAAGGCTGTACAGCAGTCTACCATCCTATCTGTAAAACTGGTAATTATCAACAACCAATTAAAATATAAAAAGGGGTACTAATAAAAATTAAATCAAAAGTTTAAGGGACGAAAGTCAATAGCATTGAATCCAATCACGATAAATGTATAGAGAGGTAAGGATTAATTTATGCATCTACATACACTATAATATGTATGCAGAACTATATATACCCTATGTGAACATAACATAGAGATGAAGGGTTAGGTTTTCATGGCAGTTGTAAACATTAGTGTAGAGTGTCAAGTGTACATGGGTTAAGACTTGAAATGAAGGGTTCAATCATTCAGCTAGCTCAACATTACATATTAGATCTGAAATTGTACTACACATATTGAAAAAAAAAATGTTAACATGTATTCAGTTTTCAAATTTTGGAGAAATTCGAACAAAACAAAAAACAACTCAATGTGTACCCTAACCACAACTTAACATGTAAGAGTACGAACCTAACATTATATACCTGCACACAACCATGTATACGGCTCAAAACTTCACAATTTAAAACTGCAATTTGAACTAAACATTTAGAATCCAAGGTTAAGGGTTTACTATATACACAGTCTCAGATTTGACAATTCAACACAAAACTCAGCCAATTTTTTTTTTTTGAAATAAAGCCCTGTATATAACATACATGTGTAGTGATGTAAGCCAAACTAATAACATGAAATTTAAATTTAAATTACGAGTTTAATATGGAGAAACACAGAACTAGTCGCTGATACTGCACTATATTAGAATACTAGGATTTTGAGAACTTAACATTAATTATATTAACATGCATTTAGATAGGTTGGTAACAAGTGTAGCATGCATACGTGTCAGGCAACATCTGTGTCCACCATATATACATTAGGGTAATACAAGAATTAATGACAAGAAGAAAATAATGATAAAATTTGTTCTGCCTATCTGTTTAAAAGAAGGAACCATTTTGAAACCAGAGTTACAATATCAAATCTAAGTCAAGTCTAGCAAAATCATTGATTCATTGTATTAGGAAGAAATTTTATAGCAAAAGTTACACAAGGTTCATAATATCAGCTAAGCTACTCCTACTCATACTCCTACTCCTAAGTTAAATGATGATGGAAACAATTTATAATAACTGGAATGAAGATAGAGACGATATATTTAAGAACCATTCCAAGATACAATCTGATAATCATATGCGTCTGTCCAAAATCATGATACTCAGAATCCTCGCCACGCTAGTAAGCAAGGCTGCGATAAACGGTAGAGTCCATAACAGGGGCATGCACCTCTATAATCATGTCGTCTGGAATTCTCGCTATGCCGACTAGTATAGCTGCGAGAAATTCCAAATCTCATAACCAAGATACGTACATCCGAAGTCGGTCTCTATGTTTCCGCCACGCCAGCTAATATAGCTGCGATAAACTCTAGGTTCCATAACCAAGTAGACGTTTAATATCCCTGTTATTCCGTCAACATATGTTATCAGAAGGTACCGTAACTCAGGCCATAAAATTCATCTCGATAGGAAAATCAAAATCAACAACGATTCATCAAAATCAAATTCAATAATCAAGGAGTGAGAGCAAACAAAACAAGGGGAAGGATTTCAAATTGAAGTTTAATAAGATTCTCAAGGGTCATCCCAGGAATCTATCAAGGAATCCTAACTGTGATTGAGTACCCTCAAAGCATATCCTAATTCCTACTGCAGGCTGTAGTGATACTCTAGTTCGAATACCACTACATAACTCGACCTGCATGGGCCACCACTAAAAACGTGTCACGACCCGCACCCTAGAGTAAGGGCACGTGACGTGGGTACGTCCAGCCTACGCCGCAGTGTCGGCGGTAGAACGCTGTCCTAGGTTATAACATCTAACAGATAAGGGTAATATACAGTTATACTCCCCGAATGGGGGCGACATAACAGAATATAACTCAACCACATCTAGGATAGAACACGAATAAGATAGAAAGATAAAGATAGATAATATCCAGGAATGTAACATCACAGAGATACAATCCAGAATTCTAAGTGACTAAAATAAATACATATCTCAGAAATATCCCAGAATCTAATTACAGTGATCCAGAAAGTAAAGACAACCCTAATCTAGAGAAGTATCATCCACTGCTAGCAGGTCCAAGTCACTAGTGATGTCTAATGCTGCACCAAGAGGGATAGACACCAGAGCCTCATCATTCACTGTAAAATTTTCAACAGGTCCAGTCAGGACAGGAGCGAGTACAGTACATCTCAACAAAACATAACCGGTTAGGAAATATAAACATGCTAGAGAGTAAGATACAGGATCTGAAGAAATAATATGATAAAAAGAGAGAGACTGTAAGTAAATAGCTACAATATATATAGAGAACTAACAGTGCTAGTGATTCAGAGCACAAGATGGTTATGTAGACGGCACGATGTTATACACGAGTAATCTACAGAGGTTGTACACGAGTAATCTACTAGATTGAATACATAACCACTTCTACTCCTCCGCCCCAATCAATACACAAGGATCTAGTTAAGTTATGTTATTGCACACGAAGTATAGTCGCACACGAGATCATGTGAATACATGAGTATACACGATTTCATACGATTTGTACACGAATATCACGAATACAAGGAGTACACGATGCTCACGATAAAGTACACGAACACGAATACCCGATGTATCCGCTAAGGGGATAACATCGCACAACAAGATCCATATAGTACTAATCCGTGTTTCCAACGTGTCAGCATCATGTAAAGTAATCTAAAGCAGGAATATAATCCTAAACAAGATATAAAATGATCAAAGAATGTACTCGCCTGTATCTGAGTGTCCGGATGAAATGTACTGTCCGAGGAGAGGTGTCTGGCTCCTAATCAGAACAGCACAGGTCACAACAAGTCTAAAATGATATAATGAAGTCCTACTATGCATTCTACATGATTCTAGGTCAATCTAGGCCAAAGTCAACTCTTGGTCAACTCTGTTCAACCCTAGAAGTCAAACTAGGTCAACCAAGTCTAATTAAGTCTAAACTAGGCCAGACTAGTCTATACTAACCTACACTAGCTAGCACAACCCTAACAAGGCTATGCAAGCCTATACTAGCTATATCCCAACATAGCTAGTAGCTATTACTAGAATACATTTTCAAGTCTACAATCAACATCACTACACCTATTGATTTAAACACTTTACATTACATTATATATAGATACATACATTTATAATATATGTCTACATACTAGACATATAGCCTACACATGTAAAGACTAGGAATATAGAGAGAATGAGAGAGAGGGTGCTTGTGTGTGTGTGAAATATGAATTTGTGTGACTGAACAAGTGGAAAGTAGTGTGGTGAAGGGTGTGGGCTGAACATGACAGTTATAGGAACAGATGTGTAGGGAACATAAGTGTGTGTATAATGGAGAGTGCATTAGGGTGTCTATGTTAAAATGAAAATCTGGAAATTACCAAACAGTGAGCAATAAACAGTGTATATGTGCAGGAAAACACAAACAGTAAAAGAGAGGAGAACACTAGGTAATAGTGTGTGTGTGTGTACATTGGTGTGGTGTGTCTAGATAGGCTGTGACAGTTCTAAGGTACAAGAAATAGAGTTCATGACCATGTGAAGCATAGCATCAGTTAAATAGGGATCAAACTCCCCCAATCAATACACACTCAAGGCAATGTGAGACTCCTCAAAAATCTCAGGTTCCAAACCCATTCTTAGTTTAAACAATTGAAAAAAAGGAAAGGAAATTGATGCTCAGTACAACAGCAAGGAGAAGGGGATTAAAGCAATAAAACTGAAACCCAATTTAATTTCAGAACTGCATAACAGTTCCAGTTTCAGCTTTAGGGGATAAGCATCAACAGTAAAACTCAGGTAAAAGAAAGAATTTTAACTTTAATCCTACACAATCTCAGATTTCTAGTCATGACAGGAATGTAGGCATGTGTACATATAATTCTACATATCAATTCCTAAACCAACAAATCAGTAATTATTTAAAAGGCAGTGAAATATAACATAAAAACAGGAAAACAGGGGCTTATTCTCAGTTCTCAGGTTGCAACAAAACCCAGGTTATTCCCTTCATAACTCGAACAACACATTATTTAAAGGAAGAAGGAAAATCAGTTCATAACTTGAACTCCCAGTTTTTCAGTCCAAAACCCATCAATTCAACATCAATTTTTAACCATGGCAAGATAGTATATAGGGGTATAGATTAGAGTTTATAAAACCTACATTAATCAGTGATTAACAGGTTAATTCATCAAACAAAACTCAACTTGGAAAACTGGAAAAGTAACAGGATTTCAATATCAGTTAATCATGGGTTAAATGAGAATTTGAATAGGAAAAATTAACAAATCATGAATCTAATGGTTAGTATTGAAAGCAACCCTTATGCACAAGCCCCACAAATCACTTCGTGTCACCCAAGGCCGGACACGGCATGTCCACATCAAAGAAACTCAAAATAACACACACAGTGCACTGTCAGTGCATTGTCTCGTACACACGTGCACTTGTGTCGTGTGTACGACACAAGACACGAGGGAATCTCGTGGTCATACACATGGGTAGCCCACCTATAGGGCTACCTCATAGGCCCACTGGCCTGTGTCCACAACGTGTCAGGGTCGGACACGAGACCCGTATCAGTGGGTGAAAACCACAGTGCACACCACAGGCCAAACCCCGTGCGTGATCAATTCCTCCCTCGACACGACACAGGGACACGTGGGACTTGACACATGGCGTGTCAGTCAGTGCCCCATGGCTCGTGTCGAGTTTCACGTGTCCTAGAGTCGTGTCGTGTCCGCTACAGGGCCCGAGTAGCAGGAAATCCCTGTAGCACGCGCGCGAGCATGTGCACGCGCGTGTCCACACCACAAAACCGACACAGAGCAACACAAAAACTACCACACAAGAACAGGAATCCATAAGCCAGATCAAAACTATATTTCCTATTCAAAAACATCCTAGAAATTAGGTCGAAGGGTTCATTGGGGCATTTCTTCAAACAGTCCAGAGTAGGGACTAATAAGTGTCTAGAACGGACACGAAACTCTGATACCAGACACGAAATCTATCCAGACCCTAGGGGGACCCTTAGGGCTTCCTATTCATGAAGATAAAATAGAAATCCATGGAGAAATGGGAAAGTTACCTATGGATGCACAATCCTAAAAAAGACCCAATAGAGAATGGTTCTCCAAGCTTCAAAACTCCCTCAAATTATCCCAAACCTGTGATGTGACTCCACAATCAATAGAGGAACAGTATTTAGAGTGCTATGGAGGAAATCCCAATGAAAATGGACCTATATTGAATGATCTATGGAGAAATGAAGTGTAGGCTTACCTTGTCTTGAGGAAAGAATCATAAACTATTGGAAGGAGGCTCAAATCCCCAAAATAATATTATATAGGAAGGGGGGGGGCAAGCCTTGGCCGGCCACTAGGTTTAGGTTAGGGTTTCTAGGTGGTATCCTATGGCTAGGAATGAATCAAGGGGTATTGAGTGGTCTAGAACAAAGGGTTGTTTCCTAGTCTTAAACAAACTCACTTAAACTTAACTAACTTGACTTAAACCATAATCCAACCCATCTAATTCTCCAAATGGCTAACTAAAATTAGCTATGACCAAACTAGGCTAGGATTTGAACTAGGTTGGCTAGTCCTATTAGGTTAAGTCACAAAATGACTTGTGAAACCACAAGTCATTTCTCAACCCATCTAATTCTCCTAATTTCTTAAGTCAATTTCTAATGAATCAAAACCCACTAACTTAAGTCATGCTAGGTTAGACTAGAGTCACTTAGCCTAACCAAGTCCAACTAACTAGGGTTAGTTCCTAGGTTTGTCTACAAGGGTCAAGACTAGTCAAAGTCAACCTAATCTAAACAATTCCAAAATAATTCCTAAAAATTCCCATAAATTCAAATAAATTCTAATAAATCAAATAACCCCAATATGTCTAAATACCCTAATCACATGGCTAGGCTCTAGGGTAGACAGTCTCTACGGTTCACTAGTAAAACACCTAAAATCTCAAGTCATGAATTTAAATAGTTTAAAAATAATTAAAAATCACTAAAAATCATAATATAAAATAATTATCATTAAATAATAATTATAATTACAAAATTTTAAAATTATCCTCTTCTGGAAAACTGGGTGTTACAACTGCGCTCGGGCAACAAAATGAATGGGTTGCACCCTGGCAATATAAGCAGGATGTACCTGAGCCACTGAGGCGGATTGCGCCTTGGCCACTGAGCACTCAAGTTGCGCCTGGGCAACAGCAACTGCCGGAGACTTACGAGTCCACACAGTCCTGTTCTTGGCAATAGCCATAGTGCGCTTGTTGCTCTTGATGTTAATCATATCCTCGTAGGCTGTCTGGTTGACTTGAACAACCAGAGTCTTCTGCGTCTTGCCGATCGACGCAGTATCATATTGAGTTGTCACCTTTTCGTCGAAGGAGAAAGTCTTCCCCAGCAGTGTCGCCATTTTGTTTGCAAAAATAAAAAGTTGTTCTATTACAAACTTTTGAAAAAAAGAGTACAAGAGTACAATTTGAAATCTAGGAAAGTACAACTGTAGGAATCTGATCAGAAGACGATCACTTTATCCCTTGGACTATGTGAACTTGAAGACTAGAGCCTTTGGAGAATGCAGCAGCAATTTTGTAAGAGTTCTTTATCTCTCTGTGATGCTTTAACAATGATTGGAAACTCTATTTATGGAGTTCTAGAAATAACTATTTTAGCAGTTATTCTGATGTGTGCGAGGCTGAATTGCGCCACATTGGGTTGCGCCAACCTCGTGTTGCACCAATTTTCATTCAGGTAATCAATCGTGTACTAACTGTATTTAGATGCGTGGTATTATGTGATTAAGATGCGCGTGGTCGTGTACAGGATAGTAGACACGTCTTGAGAGATTAGTGGCATGTGCGCCACGTCATCCTGCTTTGGAAATGAAAATTGTCTCAACTTTATCAGGTTGCGCGAGCTTCAGTCAACAAGTTGAATTGCACCTGATTAGACTGCGCCTAGATATGTGGCAGCTTTTGAGAAAAAGTCATTCAGATTGCGCCTAGGCGCAACTAAGAAAATTGTTTAGATTGCGCCTAGGCACAACTCATAAGATGTGCAGGACAGCTGTCAGTCCAATCTCCTCGAGCGGCACAATTCGAGGGATTCGAAAAGATTTTCCTTGTTTATTGTGCTGTCAATTGTCAGTGCTGTCAGGTAATGATGACCATTAAATGTCAAACGTCACGTAGATTTTGGTGCAATATGATTGGGCACAGTCTGATGTGTGGCACAACCTGACCAGTAGCGCAATTTGATCTCTGAGCTTCATATCAATGGCACAGCTTAAATTTTGGGGCACAACTTGATTGCTGAGTAGTAGATACATGGCTCAACTTGATTTTTAGGCTCTACAAGACCCCCTTCAAAGTTTTCAAAACTTAAAAACATTTCAAAGGTTTAAAATACTTTAAATTTATAAAAGTTTTGACTGAGTCAAGTTGCGCCAGTCAATGCCCGGTCAATACAATTAAATCTCTTTCTCGAAAACACTCAATCTTCTCTTCGTCTTTCCGAGTTTCATTGATGATTTTCAGTTTCCCATGAGGAATATGAAGAGTCAGTTTGGTGATATATATGTAGGGGTTGATCTATGTACTTTATTCTTCACTTCTGTAATTTCGATGGCATCTAAGGAGATGGAGGCCAATGCTGTCACCGAAATCAGGTCTCCTGAAACGAAACTCGACATCATGCCTTCGACTTATTTGTTGGAGGCTGACCCGGCACTGAGGGCGGCGAACTTTTTAGACTGCTTTGGGTTAAACCCAACCGTCTTTAATCGCTTGAGTGGTGGGCCATCCTCTGAAGAGCACGACGATTCGGAGGGATTCCTTAATCTGATACGTCGCTCGGGGATCCGCAACATGCAAGAATTGGACGCCGCCCTTCGTCAGACCGATGAAGACAAGAAAAAGGAATAATGTTTAAGCATGACAACTTTTTATTCTCTTTTCCTGTGTCCTTGTCTGTAGGGGTCCACCCATCTTTATGCAAACGACATCTAAAATTTCTGATATATTGTGTGGCTGTAATTTCAAATGGCGCATGTAGATGCGTTCCTTTGGCAAATTCAATGTTTACTGTTTCATTGAAAAACACATGGCAGCCATCACATGGTTTCAAGCACCTATTGTTTAGTTCTTTTCCAAAAATAGGCTCCTAGAATGACGCGCCTGTTTTATCTTCAACACTTTTAAAAGGATAGCCAAAATGAAAGAGACATTCATGTTTTCTCAAAACAAATGACTTTTCATAATGTTCCACTACCCAGCAAAAATTTATCATTCATAAATTCACTTGTGCCACTTCGTCCCGATGCTATTCTTTTGCATGCTGTGCCTTCAAAAGTTGGTAAGTCTCAACAAAGAACATGAGCGTTTTATTTTTTTGCCACTTTTGAAGATAGATACTAATTTGCATGTTGTAGATGCTGTTAATATAAGGCCGCGCACTGCGATCTTAGCTTCGATCAGAAGTGTGCACTGTTGATATGTGCCTGTTTATCAGCACATACTGTTTGAGAGGCGCCTATTGATCGGCGCACAGTTTTGATATACGCTTGTTGATCAGCGCACACCATTGAGATGCGCCTGTGCTTCTGAGAATAGGCACACATTGCTGATATGAACCTATTGATCAGCGCACACTGTTGATGCGTATCTGTATTTCTGAGAATAGGCGCACATTGCTGATATGTACCTGTTGATCAGCGCATACTGTTGATGTGCATATGTGCTTCTGAGAATAGACGCACATTGCTGATATGTGCCTGTTGATCAGCGCACACTGTTGATGTGCGTCTGTGCTTCTGAGAATAGGCGCACATTGCTGATATGCGCTTGTTGATCAGCATACACTGTTGATGCGTGCGCAGTTTTGACAGATTTTACTGACTTTTCTTTTCTTTGTTCATATTTGCAGAAGCTTGGTTGACAAGTTTCTTCAAAACTGGCATTGGCGATTTGGATGCTACGAAGAGCATTCTTCTGACACCCACATCAGATAACTCATATGATTCTGACACTCAGATCAAACAGCTCAGGACTCTCTGTATTCCAGAAGGGTCTTCCTCAGATGGTAGGAAGAGCCTTTATACATGAGAGTTGGATGGTGGAGAGACAGAATTAGGAATCATATCACAAGGGTGATCTCATTCTTAGTTCTCCTGGCGGGCCGTCTTCTCTCCACCAGTTGTATTGACAGCAGCTTATCTTTGAGATGTTGTACTCTGTGGTTCTTCTCTCGTATTTCTGAGAGAGAAGACCAGAGTTGATTCCATTGTCTGGCTCGTTGCTTCAGGTCGAGACGACAAGGAACTTGCACCAACAAATAAGAAGATCCAAAGATGTAATAGACCTTCATGTTATATTTAGAATGAAAATCCGAGATGTAATAGATTTCCATTAAGATGTATCTATATTTTTAAAGAAAGAATAAAGAATGATTTTCTCTCCTTTATGATTTGATTTTGATGTGGTGATAAGAAAAATAGAATCAAGGAGAAATGTAGATGTGACTAGTTGCTGATGTAAATAAACAGAATTCAGAAGTATGGAGAATATGAACTCTCGTTATGAAAAGTAAACAGTCACTTCGATTTTCGAGTAAAGGACACTGAATGAATGAACAGCACTTAGACTCTCGAGGAAAAGACAACAAATAAACAATCGCATCGAATAATGAACGATCAGTTATAAATGAATGAACAGTTATAAATGAACGAACAGTTGGGCTTCTTTTAAAAAGTTGCATGATCAGTTCTCGAGGTTGACTATCTAGTTGTTATGTCTATAAATAGAACAAAACTTTCATAGATATCGTCACTTTCTTTCCTTTCTGTACAAAATATCTTCCAAAGATTTGCTCATTCCGAAGCTTGAAGGAAAGACCGAGACACCACCTGCTGAGCCTCCAGTACTTTCTCAGAAAGAAAGGGGTGAAGGCTCAACTGCTCCTGCACCAGGAGAGGACTTGATTTCCAAGCTAGTGGAGCCTGGAAAGACTGCCGAAGAAGAGGCATTAAGGATGGCTACCTATAAGTTTCTTGTGAGTTCAGACAATAAGATGTTTGAACTGTTGGCGAACTACGTATTTAATCATGAAGGATCGGGGCCTCCTCCCTATCCTTAATATTATGTAACTCCATTCTGCTTTTGAATAAAATGAACTTTTATTTACATCATGTCTCTGAAATAAAGTACATTTTGCCTTTATATATAATATTTTTTGAGAAATTTGCCATTGATGGGCATCATAGCAACTCTGCCATCCATATCTGTTAATTGATAGGCTCTATTTGAGAAAACTTTATTTACCACATACCGCCTTTCCCATTTTGCCTCGAACTTGCCTTTGCTCATATATGTCATAGTCAAAGGACGTCTGACTGTAAGAACTAACTCGCCTTCCTGAAATGCTCGTACTCTGACTTTGCGATTGAAAGCTTTAGAAATCTGGGCTTGATAAAGTTCAATGTGCTGTTGAGCTAATAGCCTTTTCTCGTCGAGCGCCTCCAATTCTTGAAGCCGAAGACGATCATTATTTTCTGTGGTAAGCTCGTTAGCAATGGCAATTCTCAATGATAGAATTTGAATTTCCAGATATAAGACAGCTTCACATCCATATACTAGAGAAAAAGGTGTGCAACCTGTGGGGTTACGGACAGTAGTACGATATGCCCATAGACATTCTCCAAGTTTATCACTCCAATTACGTTTGTTAATAGAGACAAACTTTTTAAGGAGTTTGATAATGATTTTGTTGAATGCTTCAGCCAACCCGTTAGCCGCAGGATTATAGGCCGTAGAGGCGACATTATTGATTATGTTGTCATCACATAATCTATTAAACTTCTGGCTGATAAATTGTGGCCCATTATCATGGACGATTCGATAAGGGACACCAAATCTGTATATCATATGATGTTTGATGAAGTTGACGACACTACTAATTTTTACTTCAGCCAAAGGTATAGCTTCTGTCCATTTGGAAAAATAATCAGTTATAGCCAAGATGAATCAATGTCCTTTAGATGAAGGAGGATTGATAGGGCCAATTATATCCATGTCCCAAGCTTCGAAGGGCCACGAGGCAGCAGTCGGATGTAGAAATTTCGATGGTTGACGAATGAATTCTGCATGAATTTGACATGCATGACATTTCCTTGCATAGTCAATAACATATGATATCATAGAGGGCCAGTAGTAGCCCATACGTCGAATACGATCCTGTAGTTTAGGACCAGGCTGATGTGCTCCACAAACACCATCGTGAGCTTCGTATAATATCTGCTTTGCTTTATCACCAGCGAGACATCTCAAAAGTAACCCATCAAACGTTCTTCGATAGAGAGTTTTGGTAGTATGATTATAATAGAATCGAAACGATCGACGACGAATGCTTGTAGCTTCCTTAGGATCTTCTGGCAATATATCATGTACTGCAAAATCAATAAAAGGTGCTCTTCAGTCCTCGCTAATGACATTGACCTCAGTTAGATTGCTGAAATTAATGTTGTGGTTGTTTTCAACACAAAATAGTTCTCTATTAAAGATAACAACCATTTGTTGTCTTTTAACTGGAACTGCCAATACTGCGGCTAGGTTAGCTAAGGCATCAGCTTCTGTATTGCATGCACAACGTACATGTTCGATGAAGAACCCTTTGAACGAAGAAGCTATTCTGATTGCTGCTTCATGGTATGGTACCAGATCTTGATGTCAGACTTCATATATGCCTCTAACCTGATTAACAATCAGTTTAGAATCACCATATACCTCAAGATATTCAATACCCAATTATTTGGCCAATTGGAGCCCAATGAGCAAGGCATTGTATTCTGCCACATTGTTAGAGCATGACTCGTCTAAAGAATAAGCCATTTGAATAGCTAATCCATCTGGTGAAACGAGAACAATTCCCACTCCAGTAACAAGAGTACCTCCAGGTCCAATTCTAGAAGCTCCATCGAAGAACAACCGCCAAGTAGAAAACTCTTCTGAGATCATATTTGATTCCAATGTTTCGTCTGGAATCTCATCATAGAGTTTAGATGTTTCAGGGACAGGATGAGCTGCTAAGAAGTCAGCAAGTGCCTGACCTTTCACAGACTTTTGAGAAACATAAACCATATCATATTGTACTAATAATATGGCCCATGTGGCAAGCATGGAATTGGGTGTACTTGGCTTTTTCATTAAGACCCGAAAAGGATTGACTCGGGATATGACATGAATAGTTTGGCCTATGTAATGTCTTGTCTTCTGAACATCAAACATTAAGGCTAAACATTCCTTCTCCACTGGACTATAACGATGTTCAGCTCCAATCATCGTTCGGCTAAGATAGTAGATGGCTTGCTCATGACCTTCTTTGTTCTTCTGAGCTAGCAAAGCTCCTAATGAATGATCCATTGCCCGAACATACATTAAGAAAGGTATCCCTGAGATCGGTGGTACAAGAACTGGTGGACTCATCAAATACTGCTTTATGTCATCAAATGCTCGTTGACATTCTTCCGTCCAAACGAAAGATACACCTTTCTTCATTAACTGAGTAAATGGTCTGCAACGTCCAGATAAATTTGAAATGAATCGCTTGATGTACGCAATTCGACCTTGGAATCCTCGTAGCTCTTTTAGGTTGCGTGGAGGACGCATCTCTTGAATGGCTTTGATCTTCTCGGGATCAACGTGTATACCCTTAGAGGTAATAACGAAGCCGAGAAATTTGCCACTAGAGGCACCCAAAAAAGACTTGGTGGGGTTCATTTTGAGTTGATGTTGGTGCATTAGATTGAAGATAGTTCTTAAATCTTGAATGTGATCTTCCTTTAGACGACTTTTGACAGCAATATCGTCAACATAGCATTCGACAGTCTTTCGCAGATGATCTCGAAAGATAGTACTCATAGCCCGCTGGTAAGTTGCACCTGCGTTCTTAAGACCAAACGGCATGACTGTATAACAGTACACTCCACGAGGAGTACGAAAAGAAGTATATTTTTTATCTTCAAGATTCATCCAGATTTGATTATATCCAGAAAACCCATCCATGAAAGAAATTCGTTCGAATCCACATGTTTTGTCGATCATGACATCCGTAATTGAGAGAGGGAATTCGTCTTTAGGACAAGCATCATTGAGATCCCGAAAGTCTATGCAAAATTGAACCTTTTCGGTCTTCTTCAGAACTGGTACAACGTTGGCTACCCAGTCAGGATGCTGTTCTTCTCTGATAAAACTGCAGGCTATAAGCTTTTTAACTTCATCATCAATTGCATCCATCATTTCAGGCTTGAATCGCCGTTGTTGTTGTTTGATCGGCTTGGCATTCGGCAAAATATTAAGTTTGTGAGTTGCAACTTGAGGATCTAATCCTGGCATATCTTCATAACTCCAGGCAAAGACATCAATATATTTACGAATAAGGTGAATTAATTCTTGTTTATCATCTTCTGAGATATTTTTGCTAATGAAGATTGGTCGTGATACGCCATTCTCTCCAATATCGATTTGGACTAGTTGATCCTCAGTAGGTGGTTCTCGTTGTTCAAAACGAAGTTTCCACTGATTGTCCATCCTTTGTGCCCAAGGGTCCACTTCAGGATCTTCTTCAATGTCATCTTCATTATCTTTCAAGAATTCGGCAGACACCATGTTAGAAGATACTATCACCCTATGAACATGACCAATGCTGGTATCAGAATCCCATGAGATAGAATTATAAGAGTTAGATCATTCTTCTTCATCAGATTCAGAAGGTTCTGGAGTTGGAAGTGGTGAAGCATAGCCTAGTCCCCGCTTCGTTTTACCATGGTATTGTTGTGATTTCCCTTTTGGAATAGCAATACGAAGAGGAGTTCGCCTTCCTTTACCGTTGTTTAGGCCTGTTATGAAATCATAGCCCACTTTACGGATGATTGCTTTGGATTGTGGACTATAGCGACATAATTGTAGCCTTTCTGAATCATCTCTATTATCATTATAGAGCATAATTTTTTGTTCCTCTCTTTTATTGAAGAATATAGGCTTTTCATCTTTCTTTCGAGACGGTACTAAGAAGTACGACACTTGTATTGAATCTAGTGATACCACATTTCGCAGAGATGATACGACCTCTATTATAAGTGGTTTAAAGCTATCTAGCATATCCAAGTAACATTGAGTATAGTAAGAGACATCAGTATAATGCAAATGAGATGCTTTATTGATTTTTATACCATTATTTACAACAGGAACTTTGGCCTTAGCAGGCTTAGTCAGATTGATGACAAGAGGGGGAGAAGAAGAACGAGAAGGAGGAGGGGGCTTCTTACGACGAAGGTCGATTACAAGCGGCTCAGAAGAGGTGAGCTCCCTTTGTTCCTGACTATCACCCATAGGCTGCTTCTTATGGGAAGGAAGATAGATAGTCAGTGGTTTGGAAGATTGAGGACATGAGGTACGTTCTTTGACCGGGATCACCAGAGTATCACTTGATATCCCTTTCTGTTCCTCGTCTGTGTCCATTGCCAGTACTACCTTCATGAATTCCTCCTTGTACATGCGAGAATCGTTGCAGTATGCTTCAACTCCTTTGAAAGGATTCAGATCTGCAACCTCTTTTTGGACTTCTTTATTACCATCCACATATTTGAAACATTGGTGGAGAGTAGAAGGTACAATATTGTGTTCATGGAGGAATGGTCTTCCTAACAAAGCATTGTACGAGCCATGATTGTCAATTACATAGAAAGTTACCTTTGTACGAAGATTGCCAATTTGAAGTTTTAGGCGTATCTTCCCCAAAGGTTCACTTTTTTCCTTGATTGAACCCCAAGATGGTAGTGATAGTTGTAGAAAGGTTATGCACTGGGATCTTCAAAGCATCTAGTAAAGACTTCGGCATGATACTAAGAGCATACCCTGGGTCAATCAGAATACGATCAACTTTCATGGTGTCCACATACCCCGTAAAGTAGAGAGGGCGATCATGACGATTGTCTTCTAACAATATGTCATCTTGGGTAAAAGTAATATTGGGCATTAGTTCAAATACACTATGACAATGTGCACAGCTGACTGGCTCCTTTTCAGGTTTTTTGAGAAAAGTAAGACAAGCATCAGCCTGCATCAAAGCTTCACTTAACGTCTCTCGAGTTTCTTTTGAGAGACGTAAGAGTTCAAAGATTGGCAATCTTGTTGGAGTATTGGCCAATTGAGCCAATATGTTAAAATTATATGACTTTTCAAGTCCAAGAGACGAGGACTTTTTTAATGCTTTGTCAAAGCGAACAGGTTGTTTTCCCTTGTCTGCTGATATCGGTTTAGAAGGAGTTGGTTCAGCCACCGGCGGGGATGTAGATGGTATATTCTCAACAGGAGAAGATGATGCAGGAGGAGGATCAAGAGATGGAGAAGAATTCTCTCGAGTTTCGGGATATTCCCAAAGATAAGGTTTCTCAGATCTAGTGCCAATTATAATTTCTTCTTCTGCTACTGGTTCAAAGGATACCATGTTGCAGCTCTTGTATTTAGATTTGTAGTACTTCTTTTGCTTAGAAGAGGAAGGAGTTTCAAAATCTGCTACCAGATCTGGGTGAATCCACATAATCTTCCCTCTGTCAGTTGATAATGGAACAAGACCTTCATTTTGAGGAGGTGGGAGATTCACGATCTCGAGAGTAGTACTGGGAATGGAGACAACACCATCTTGCACAAGTTGTGGTGGAAAGTCACCAAATTGTAAAGAAACCACATTAGCAGTCACCATCTTCTCGTCCTGCTGTAGAGTAATTGCTCCAGAGTTGACCAACTCCTGGATTTTGCCCTTGAGCACGTAACATGCTCTGGTTGGATGCCCTATAAATCTGTGATTGTAGTGCCCCGTCCCGCTCAGTCAATCGAAGGAATCGGAACGCCAATGGCGTTCGGACTTAGCCTTGCAACGGCTGCTCAGAGACATCGCTCGGTCGAGATTCGGTGAACTCGCCTCATCTTTGCCTTCACATAATAAATCGCATATTTTCAACTTGCACAAGTAGGCTTGATAATAAAAGAGACGAATCCACATAGCTAAAGAGAATAATCTCGATAGGTCGAATTGAGTTAGAATATGGAAAGGTCCAACGGTCGACTTAGAGTTGGTGCACGGTGTGCTTTGAAAATGACACTCGGTCCTTCGTCCCGTAGCTTGAGAGAAGGAAAAGTTGGTATTCTCCATAAGCTAAGAGTTAGCCAAATTTATAGGCGTCGCCCGCATAAATGCTTCATAAAGCATGCACAGTCTCTTCGCCCAAGGCGTGGCATAGCCTCTGCTCGTCGATGGGTTAAGTTGTATTGCACGGCTTGTGGCATAAGTATAGGCACCTCAAATAACTTGGTTGTTCAAAGTCGAACGCGTGCACGGCACGTTCTTCCGACGCAAAGCTTGATGCAGTCTTTGCTCGTCAAGTTGTTGCAAAGTAAGTTAGGCAAGTTATGTTAAGCTATCAGGAGTAGTGGCAAGCACGGTCCTATGAGTTCTACGGCTGGGTATAACCACATAGTCTCACGATCGTAAGGCCCATCATATAGAGTATGACTTGGGCGGTGGTATCACATAGAGTTTCAAGTTGGTTTAAGACACGATGGCACGGACTTAGTATTTTAAGGCACGGGCCACGGTTGATCCATTGAGTTTGGAAAGTGTTTCAAATAGTTGTTCTTGAGTTGAGTGAAATGATAGGACAAGAAAGAAGAATGCTCGCGACTGGGTCGTCGAGGCAAGAAAGGAGAATGCTCGCGACTAGGTCGTCGAGACAAGGTCTCAGATGTAAGAAGTATTAAACTTGGTCCTAAAAAAGATGGTAACACTAGAAGTAGATTGACTGTGTGAGACGTCAGTTTGAGTCGAGTCTTGCATGGTCATGGACAACTTGTCGACAAGGTAAATTTGTTTCCTCGGACGATAACCTGGGGCCACAGCAGGACCATTTCGGCCTAGGAGGAAACTTGAGGGTGAATGTGAACGGGATAACTGAGCCTGGGACAAAGTATTCGGTGGACGCTCATTGGGGCTAGCTACCCGCTTTGACCGGTCCATCCTATACTCAGCTAAAAGGGAGTCCACAATGGCTATGGGAGCCAGTGACCAAATTTATATAGATGAGTCGACATGGCGGCAAATCCGTATGTGTGCCTTTGGATTGAGTTAAGTTGAATGTGTGTGTATAGTTTGAAAATAATGTTGGGCCTAAGTTTTGGTTGCAACGTAGGCGGCGTGCTTCGGCACGAGATGTGGCATCGAGTCTTATGTTGTCGGCATATAAGTTGCATAGTTTGGATGTGAGTTGTCATGAGTTTAAGTCAGGAAATGCCGCAAGGCAAAGTTGGTCGAGTGACACTTAACCCACAAGTCTTGATTGGGTCGGATGATGATTTAGTAGCAAAGGGCCGCAAGGCGACAAGGGCCACGAGGCGGCAAGGGCCATGAGACGGCAATATGATTGAGTCTTATTGAGTTGCAAGGCACGACCTCAACAAGGACTTATAGCACGGTCACACGGGAATGGAGTCTTATCGCGTAGTTACGTCTCTAATTTTGGCCGAAAGGTAAGCACGACTTGATAGGTTAATGTTGTTGAGTCGATGTTGTTGTTGCAAGCACGGAATAGTCTAGGGACACAAAATAGGCCAAGGCGTCGGTCCTAAAATTGATCCTAAGACAAGAGTAGAAAGACAATTGATAAGAAGGGACTATGCTGCACAGAGTAAATTTAACGTGTTGGTTTTGTATGGGTGGGCGAGGAGCTCATTCCACCAGTACAGTTGAGTACTGACATCCACATAGTTTTTATGTACAGGCACAGGTAGAAGCTCGTGGTGCGGAGCTCGCTTGGATGAGTTACGGTACGGAGTTCCTTGGCGATTCGAAGCGTGCGGCCGCATGTATTCAAGACTTATACAGGACATAATGTGTGGACGTCGCCTTCCAAAGCATCCGTTGGCTCAAGACATGTATTGAGAGATGAGAGAGAGCTGAGTGACTTGTAATGTGAGCTTGAGTGAGCTTGTGAGACTTGTAATCTTGGCCTTGTGCCCCATTGTAACCTTTGTTTCAATATCAATAAAAGAGTATTTTGCAATAACTTGTGTTTTGCTTCAAATTCTGTTGTTATTATTCAATGTCTCTGCTTAGGAGTTCTGTGCGACGACCCCGTCGCAGCCGCTGAAATCGGCCGTTATGGAACCCGTCTTGCACGAGTACAACCTAGGCTCGTGCGGCATCACGCCTTAGTGAGGACGATCGCTCATACGGGAGAGGGGCGTGACATAATGGTATTAGAGCACGGCTTTACGTCCTTGGACTATCGATTGAATTCTTTAACTTCGTTGTTTCCGCAAACTCTGAATCGTTGCTTCCGCAAAGTTGATATCGTTGGTACGCTCTCTCTTAAATGTCCCACGGGATGTCCATACAATAAGTCTATCTATTTTGCAAATATAGGAGAACAGTTTTTGTCAAAACAAAATGAAAAGATGGTTTGCATAAGCACGGTTGGCTAAGTCGGGCTGGGCATATACACCAAAGTCGCGTCGACCTTAGAAAAGTCGAGTGCGGAAATTGAATAGTGTCGAGCAAGAATGAGTTGAACTCGATTGAGTAAAGTGAGTCGACTATCGATAGGGGTGCTATCGAGCGACGATAACGTCGGTGCGATATAGATGAGTGTTCTTGGAATTCGAGGAATGGTTCGAAAGAAAAATTTAAAGAAGTCGATTTTGATTCGAATGATAAGTTGAGGATTTATTGAATGACTTCATCCCTGAGTGGTGTATGCGATAGCCTCAGAGATGTCGGTCGTTCGATTTAGGATGCGGGGTGTTGGTGAGTCTATCAGCAAGCGTCGCATTATGCAAAGCCTTAGATTGAGTGTCGTTGAACAAGTTGTAGTCTTGAGATTGGACGAGTTAAATTAAACAACCTAGAAATTGACGTGCACGAGACGTGCACGAGATTGAGGATTGCGCGAGTATGAAACGCGAGAATGATTGAGTAGGTAAAATCAAATCGAGGGAAAGTTAAGGTATAGCGAACGGATGACTTGATAAAGGAAATCGATAGGTGGATCGTAGAGAAAAAAAGTTAGCACGATGGGAAGATAGCGTGCATGAAAAGTTGAATTTTGAAGTTACGCAATGACTCTAAGGATTGGATTGAATATTGCTCGATGATTTGGGTTAGCAAAGGATTGATGCGAATTGTGGAAATATGTTGGTCAATGAATTAAGATAGACAGATGAACGATACGTGAATTTGGGTTTGAGGAAATTGATGTTGTGAATGATTCGAGGGATAATGATCGAACTTGAATTTGAATGTCGAAAAGATTATCCAGTCGGATGATAGCACAATTCGTACGATTCAAAATTGGTTGCAAAGGAAGATTGTCAGGTTACGCATATCGTCGATAGTATTGAGGCGTATCAAAGATCGATATACGACAACTCAGGGGTACTCTGACTCGATGAATGACGATCGTGCAAGTATTATTGTTCGGTTGGATGCTATACTTAGGATTTTGAATGAGATGAATGTTGGATGAAAATGATTGTGTCTTGAGGGTTATGCGGATAACTACAGCGTCGACATTCTAATCTTGCGTGAGCGCAACTCCAGCCTCGCACATACGTTGCGTCGGATTTGGGCGATTGTTTCGCGTGAGCGCTGACATGGTGATTCATGTCACGGGAATGATCGAACTCGAAAAATCAGGATACGGCAACTTTGATTGTCTCGACTTGTCGGTTTGATACGAAGGAAAATTTGAGGATGTTAGGACTTGCGATTGATGAATAAAATAAACTTGAGGATTGAGTACATCCAATCCACGCATCGAGAATGAATTAGTCTAGACTCGAATAAGAGTTACGTCCCGATGAGGATGATTATCCCGCGGGAGCGTGCATAGTGATTCATGCCCACTGTGGATAATCTGACTCGCGTAAGATCGGGGTGCAACGTATTGTTAAGTCAGATGACCTTATGATCGATTTCGTGAATTGGGATAAATAACTTAGGGAGTATGAAATATGAATTATGGCTTAGTGATGAATTGTGTCGTAGCGTATTTGACTTGGAAGGATTAATAGACAGATTATGTCGGACGTGTTTGAAGAGATAGACTATGTGAAATGGCTTATTGAGCAAACGATATTGATGTATCAAAGATTTGGTTGAATGAACTTACAATAGGATGGCTTTGCTGAATGACTCGAACCCCGTACGACGAATGTTGGGAATCGATGCTCGATGTCTAGAAATCAGAGTGATGTAAGTTTGGATAGAAAATCCCGTACTATCAATTTGGTTTGACCTTAGGATGGGGTCAGTATTGATATTGTTGTTGTTTGGGAACTATGATTCCAATATTGACGGATTGACTATAGCCTAAAAGACATAGCCTAGCGGTTAGGCAGACGTCCGAGTACGAAGTGGTAGGACTTGTGGGGGCACCACTCGCGAGTATCGGTTGACATGCATGTGTATCAGGGACGCCCGAATATGTGTATGATCCTACTCGAGTGGTGATGGTGGATTCTCTATCATGCGGCTTGGCTGAAATGCATGTATTTTGGGGACGCCTAGAATATATGCATGATCTAACTAAGTGATACGTTGAATCAAGTGAGACTTGAGGAATGGAAAAGGGTCGAGGATTTTGAAATAGTGTTTCAAAGAAAAGATTGAGGGTAGTACGAGCATGGCTCGGATTGAGAAAACGCATAGGAGTAGTGCGTGCGAGAGTCCTTGAATGTTGAGTAAAGTAATAAGTCGATAAGTGTACTCAGTTACTTTCGAGGACGAAACTTTTTCTGAGTGGTGTATGATGTAGTACCCCGTCCCGCTCAGTCAATCGAAGGAATCGGAACGCCAATGGCGTTCGGACTTAGCCTTGCAACGGCTGCTCAGAGACATCGCTCGGTCGAGACAACCGCTCGCTCAGGTGGGGTAGTTCCGGTGAACTCGCCTCATCTTTGCCTTCACATAATAAATCGCATGTTTTCAACTTGCACAAGTAGGCTTGATAATAAAAGAGATGAATCCACATAGCTAAGTAGAATAATCCCGACAGGTCGAATTGAGTTAGAATATGGAAAGGTCCAATGGTCGGCTTAGAGTTGGTGCACGACGTGCTTTAAAAATGACAATCGGTCCTTCGTCCTGTGGCTTAGGAGAAGGAAAAGTTGGTATTTGCCACAAGCTAAGAGTTGGCCAAATTCATAGGCGTCGCCCGCATAAATGCTTCATAAAGCATGTACGGTCTCTTCGCCCAAGGCGTGGCATAGCCTCTGCTCGTCGACGGGTTAAGTTGTATTGCACGGCTTGCGGCGTAAGTCTAGGCACCTCAAATAACTTGGTTGTTCAAAGTCGAACGCGTGCACGGCACGTTCCCCCGACACAAAGATTGACGCAGCCTTTGCTCGTCAAGTTGTTGTAAAGTAAGTTAGACAAGTTATGTTAAGCTATCAGGAGTAGTGGCAAGCACGGTCCTATGAGTTCTACGGCTGGGTATAACCACATAGTCTCACGATCGTAAGGCCCGTCATATAGAGTATGACTTGGACGGTGGTATCACATAGAGTTTCAAGTTGGTTTAAGACACGATGGCACGGACTTAGTATTTTAAGGCACGGGCCACGGTTGATCCATTGAGTTTGGAAAGTGTTTCAAATAGTTGTTCTTGAGTTGAGTGAAATGATAGGGCAAGAAAGAAGAATGCTCGCGACTGGGTCGTCGAGGCAAGAAAGGAGAATGCTCGCGACTAGGTCGTCGAGGCAAGGTCTCAGATGTGAGAAGTATTAAACTTGGTCCTGAAAAAGATGGTAACACTAGAAGTAGATTGACTGTGTGAGATGTCAGTTTGAGTCGAGTCTTGCATGGTCATGGACAACTTGTCGACAAGGTAAATTTGTTTCCTCGGACGATAACCTGGGGCCACAGCAGGACCGTTTCGGCCTAGGAGGAAACTTGAGGGTGAATGTGAACGGGATAACTGAGCCTGGGACAAAGTATTCGGTGGACGCTCATTGGGGCTAGCTACCCGCTTTGACCGGTCTATCCTATACTCAGCTAAAAGGGAGTCCACAATGGCTATGGGAGCTAGTAACCAAATTCATATAGATGAGTCGGCATGGCGGCAAATCCGCATGTGTGCCTTTGGATTGAGTTAAGTTGAATGTGTGTGTACAGTTAGAACATAATATTTGGCCTAAGTTTTGGTTGCAACATAGGTGGCGTGCTTCGGCACGAGATGTGGTATCGAGTCTTATATTGTCGGTATATAAGTTGTATAGTTTGGATGTGAGTTGTCTTGAGTTTAAGTCAGGAAATGCTGCAAGGCAAAGTCGGTCGAGTGACACTTAACCCACAAGTCTTGATTGGGTCGGATGATGATTTAGTAGCAAAGGGCCGCAAGGCGGCAAGGGCCACGAGGCAGCAATATGATTGAGTCTCATTGAGTTGCGAGGCACGGCCTCAACAAGGACTTATAGCACAGTCATACGGGAATGGAGTCTTATCGCGTAGTTGTATCTTTAATTTTGGCCGAAAGGCAAGCACGACTTGATAGGTTAATGTTGTTGAGTCAACGTTATTGTTGCAAGCACGGGATGGTCTAGAGACACAAAATAGGCCAAGGCGTCAGTCCTAAAACTGATCCTAAGGTAAGAGTAGAAAGACAATTGATAAGAAGGGACTATGTTGAACAGAGTAAATTTAACGTGTTGGTTTTGTATGGGTGGGCGAGGAGCTCATTTCACCAGTACAGTTGAGTACTGACACCCATATAGTTTTCATGTGCAGGCACAGGTAGAAGCTCGTGGCACGAAGCTCGCTTGGATGCGTCGAGGCACGGAGTTCCTTGGCGATTCGAAGCGTGCGGCCGCATGTATTCAAGACTTATACAGGACATAATGTGTGGACGTCGCCTTCCAAAGCATCCGCTGGCTCAAGACATGTATTGAGAGATGAGAGAGAGCTGAGTGACTTGTAATGTGATCTTGAGTGAGCTTGTGAGACTTATAATCTTGGTCTTGCGCTCCATTATAACCTTTGTTTCAATATCAATAAAAGAGTATTTTGCAATAACTTGTGTTTTGCTTCAAATTTTGCTGCTATTATTCATTGTCTCTGTTTGGGACTTCTGTACGACGACCTCGTCGCAGTCGCTGAAATCGGCCGTTATGGAACCCGCATTGTACTAGCGCAACCTAGGCTCGTGCGGCATCACGCCTTAGCGAGGACGATCGCTCCTACGGGAGCGGGGCGTGACAGTGATAAACACAATATTTAGGGTGATCAGTTTTACCCACTTCTTTCAGCCGTTTTGCTTCTGGAAGTTGAAGCTTATTGCTTTTGATCAAGCAATCAACGATGCTCAAAGTATCATCCTCGTCGAAAGAATACTCTTCTTTTGGACGAGTTATTTTCGGCGGTGGTGCTGATTGAGTGGATGCTGTCTGAGTGGCATTGACAGCCAAAGACTCCTTGCCCTTGAGATTGATGGCCAGTATTTCTTTACCTTTGCAGTTATTCTGGCGATTATTACCACCAGATGTAGAATGTTCATCTTGGTTAGGATGACTCATCTGAACTCCTAATTATTTGAACTTTTTGGCACTGACCTCTGTCGCATTGGCATTCACAATGAAAGAAGGCCAATCTTGAAATTGTGTAGATCCCGTCCACATACTGATAATAGGCAACAAGTTTGATTTGCAAATGTCTATTGTTACAGCAGATAGAGTTCCTAAAGGCATTTTGAGTGCCTCTCGGCAGAATCTTTTAATAAAACTCTCTGTAGATTCATTGTGCCTTTATTTAATTTTAATGAGGGCCGACATTGTCATATCGTTTACTTCCTCATAAAACCGTTCCAAGAAAATTTGTTTGAAACCAGTAAAAAAAGTTATGCAGCCATCAGACAAACTACGATACCAGTCGTATGCTGTGCCAGCTAAACAACCGACGAATACTCTGGTATGGAGAGCAACATTTGGCTGTAATTGGTCAGTCATCACTTCAAAGTGATTAATGTACTGACTTGGAGAAGTACTGCCATCAAACAACAAAATGGTCGGGAGCTTGTATTTAGGAGGGAATGGAACCTCCTTCCACTCTGTAGGATATGGTTGCTTTATGCCCAATCTTTGTAGGCCATCTTTCTGTTTAAAGGTCTCGAACTGAGTGCGTAAGAGCTTCACAGCCTCATTAGCATCCCCTGATGTTTGGGAATTGGTAGGCTGGTTAGCAGTATTGGGAGGAAGAACAGCGTGGTAATTACCACCCCCAGTACCAGACTGACTGGGATCAGCTTGAATTGGTGTAGAAGCAACATGAGGAGGTGGTACCCTCAGACTAACATTAACAGGTACAGAAGATGCTATAAGCTCAGGATTTGTGGCAGGATTTATAATCGGTGGCACTGTATGTTGAGCCATGATTATAGTGTGCATACTTGAGACCATCTCAGCCATGGTCTTCAATTTTTCTTCTAGTGCAACAATTTATTGCTCCTGACTGGCTGAAGTAGAGACAACTTGATCTTCCGTAATGGTATATGTCGTCACTTCTCTTGCTGCTATTGACGAGATAATTTGTTCAGAACTTTCACTATCTGCGTCAAATTCAGAAAAAGAGTCCTCTCCTACATGAGTGATGAGGAGATCTTCTTGATTAAAGACACCTTGGTTTAAATTTCGATTTCTTGATCTGGTGTATTGAAAGACACCTTCACTGGATGCATGAATCCGATCCAAGTATTGCTGACTGGGATTACGGGATGCATTACGTCTTAGACGTTTTCCACTCCAGTGCCTTGAGAAGTCATGTTAACAGAAGCATATAACAGTTCGTCTTCATCTTTTATTATAGGTTCAGGAGTTGAAGTATAGTTCAGACAATCGAAGACAGATCGTCGAGCTGATTGGCAACAACACTTGATGACGACTTCATGAAGGCAGTGGCGCTCTGAAGAGTGATTTAGAGGTGAAGGAGACATCCCTGCAATCTCCCATCTTTGTGTAATACGTTCCCGAAGATCAGTTACCACTACAGGACGAAAAGAAGTCGGAGGAACATATTCCTTAATGATGTTAGGAACATGTCTCCTATTCTTCAGATGTTTAGTTCCCTGAGTGTACAAATATGTACTCAACTCATTAGCATAAGTGGTTGGGTCTTTCTTTTCAAACTTTGGCTTCTGATACAGATTGGCCTTTGGCATAGGGTTTTTACGTTTCACCAAAGTTGATACTGGTTGACGCCTATTGAGATAAGTGCGTAGATCAGAAAATTCTGCTCCAGGTGTCTCTGTTTGTGACATCATCAATTTTCTTTGCTTAGATCTTGAAATTAGTAAGGTCGGAAGATCTTGACCAGACCCCATAGGGGTAGGTAAGATGCCTCTTTGATCAGTATTTTTTTCGATATCAGAGATCCGAAGACCTCTGTTTAAAGGAATAGAATTTGATATATCTTCCTCTGAGTCATGGACCAGGGAAGTTTTAGAAAAAACCAAAGGGTGCTTTCCTTTATTTTGTAGAGGGTTAGCTAAGAAGCATTCCCCTCTGCTCTGTTGTGGGACCACTTTAGGCACAGGTTGCGCCAGTTGAGAAAATGTCAAAGGGCTCTTCCCTTTGTTCTGTCTAGTTTTGGCACTAGAACATTGTTTCTTCAAGTTCAAAACTGGAGAATTAGAAGAGGGAATAGCCAAAAGACTAGTTCCCTTGGGTTGCACCAGAGCAGCAGACTGTGCTTGAGTCACTGATTGTTTGGGTTGCGCCATAGCACTATGGGCTACTTGTTGTACCCTAGTAATATAGGCTACTGGTTGCGCCTTGGCAACAACATGGGTAGACTGCGCCTTAGCAAAAGCCTGAACAGACTGCACCTTGGCAGTAAAGAGAGTAGTGGACTGCGTGTAGGGAGCAGGAAGAGCGGACTTCACACGGGCAGCAGAATGAATGGGTTGCACCCTGGCAATATAAGCAGGATGTGCCTGAGCCACTGAGGCAGATTGTGCCTTGGCCATCGAGCACTCAAGTTGCGCCTGGGCAACAGCAACTGCCTGAGACTTAGGAGTCCACACAGTCCTGTTCTTGGTGATAGCTACAGTGCGCTTGTTGCTTTTGATGTTAATCATATCCTCGTAGGCTGTCTGGTTGACTTGAACAACCAAAGTCTTCTGCGTCTTGTCGATCGACGCAGTATCACATTGAGTTATCACCTTCTCGTCGGAGGAGAAAGTCTTCCCCATCAGAGTCGCCATTTTGTTTGCAAAAACAAAAAGTTGTTCTATTACAAACTTTTGAAAAAAAGAGTACAAGAGTACAATTTGAATTCTGGGAAAGTACAACTGTAGGAATCTGATCAAAAGACGATCACTTTATCCCTTGGACTATGTGAACTTGAAGACTAGAGCCTTTGGAGAATGCAGCAGCAATTTTGCAAGAGTTCTTTATCTCTCTGTGACGCTTTAACAATGATTGGAAACTCTATTTATAGAGTTCTGGAAATAACTGCTTTAGCAGTTATTCTAATGTGCGCGAGGCAGGATTGCGCCACATTGGGTTGCGCCAACCTCGTGTTGCACCAATTTTCATTCAGGTAATCAATTGTATACTAACTGTATTTAGACGCGTGGTATCATGTGATTGAGATACGCATGGTCGTGTACAGGATAGTAGACACGTCTTGAGAGATTAGTGGCATGTACGCCATGTCATCCTGCTTTAGAAATGAAAATTGTCTCAACTTTATCAGGTTGCACGAGCTTCAGTTAACAAGTTGAATTGCGCCTGATTAGACTGCGCCTAGACATGTAGCAGCTTTTGAGAAGAAGTCGTTCAGATTGCGCCTAGGCTCAACTAAGAAAATTGTTTAGATTGCGCCTAGGCGCAACTCATAAGATGTGCAGGACAGCTGTCAGTCTAATCTCCTCGAACGACACAATTCGAAGGATTCGAAGAGATTTTCCTCGTTTATTATACTGTCAGTTGTCAGTGCTGTCAGGTAATGATGACCACTAAATGTCAGACGCCACGTAGATTTTGGCACAATGTGATTGGGGGCAGTCTGATGTGTGGCGCAACCTGACCAGTAGCGCAGTTTGATCTCTGAGCTTCATATCAGTAGCGCAGTTTAATTTTTGGGACACAACTTGATTGCTGAGTAGTAGATACATGGCGTAACTTGATTTTTAGGCTCTACAATGAGAACACAAAAATATAAGCTCAAACGATCAAAAACTCAATTCTTAGCTTTTTTAACATAACTTCAAGTCCACTAAATTCTAAGAAATTGATTAAAACAAAGATAAAAATAAAATACGTAATATAAAATTAACCACGAACATATATATATATATATATATATATATATATATATATATATATATATATATATATATATATATATATATATATAGGATCGGTTCGGTTCAGTTCAATATTTTCGGTATGGTATTACACTTAAACCGTTACCACTACCACTATACCATATTTTAGTCGGTTCGGCAATTCGGTATCGGTACATAATTTCGGTTCGGTTTTTCGGGATATTTTTAATCGATATTCGGTCGATTTTTCGGTATCGGTCAGTATTTGCTCACCCCTAACATACATGCAATATAACAGAAGCTCATCAACAATCCATCAAGGTTCTCTGTATTCCTCCTTATCTAAATATGGTGAGAAAACTAGACCCTCAGCGGGACGCAACAAGGTACATAATATACAAGCCATATGTACGACAATAATGAATGAATATATAAAGTAAAGTAGGACTGATAAAGTGGGTGAATCTAACATAACCAACTAATATGAAAATGCAATTTGAGAACATCACTCGAACACGCGGGCTGTCACGATATAATCCGAAGATCTGGTACGGAACTCCGGTAACTATAAAATTTTTACAGTTTTGGTAAGGAACTGTGGTAACTATGAATATCCGAGGCTTTGGGTAGGAGACAACGGTAACAATGTAGGAAAGTAGTCCAAGCGCACGGTGTATGTTCTCCCTGTCCATGTGACTTCACGAATCATATCCATAAGACATTCGACCAGAACCTCTAGCTGGGACAACGAGTCATAATAGAAAAGAAATAGTGCATGTATATCAATGTCAACGTCCTAGAATTAGACATGGATTTCTGTATATCAAGACGTAATCAAGTACGAGAATTCATCAATAATGTAGTGTCACATGAACATGTTCTAGGGTCAGAGTGCACCCCACAACGAGTTGCTACGGTAACACAAATGTGAATAACCAGTATTGATACCCGATGGCGCTAACATCCATCGACACCCGAATGTGATTTGGACACAAAATACCGAACACGGCCCTAGGTGTTGTAATAACATATTCAAGCAGATATTTAAAAGCTAAATATTGTAACTGAAGTACAAGATTGGAAAGGTACACTTGCCTAGCTTCGGTCATTGAAGAGGAAGAGCTGGTCCAATGTCCAAGTATGTAGAATCCAGAAAACCTATAGAATAATTTATAAATAATTAATTATTTAGCCAGAAACCTATCTTATAGGGAAAACATTAAGCCTTTGGTTGTACTAATTTTATAAATAAAAAAATATTTTCTTAAAAGGCAACCTCCCTAATTGATTATCTAGCTTATGCCTAATAACAAACACTTTAAATTATGACAGGATCTTATCGTACCTACATCCATTGTCCACAAATTATTGTTCCTTCTGCACATCATCAGTCTACTGATCATTATAACCATACACCTTATATAACCCAACTACACTCAACTATACATCAAAAGAAACAATTCTTACGTATTTATGACAATAAAAGAGGTTTTATTCTAATCTTCATTACTAATTACCTCAATAAAAAATAGACATTTTTTTCCATCCTCCAGCTATACCATTCATGAGTAGATTATATATTCATTAGAGCTCAACAACTATATTATCCACCAATGGTCACATTAGGTAACCCCTTGCCTCAAAGGTACCCAGGTATACACTGCTATCTTCACCAGAATTTTCACACTCCATTTTATTGTTACATGAACCTCACAGGAGCTAAGTTAGTCACTTCCCTTATCATTAACCCACACATACAACATATCTATAACACCTTCTCCATACTTATAATAGGAAAAGATTCACCAAACAAACCTTCTTCATTACTACACACGTAAACAACATCAGACCCACCCCTAAGCCTACATGGCGCATCCTCTTATATAAACATACTAGTAATGTTACTTCCTACAACAGAAATATTTTCCCACACATACATCAAAAAATTTATACTACACTCTATTTTAAAAGAACAAAATGTGTAAGGAATGAACATTTAAAATCATAATAAAATGTAATATTTCCAGGGATCTAACAAAAAGTTTTGATTCGTAGGGACTCACATAGCTCTAGCTCGACGCGTCGGCAAGATGTGTGTGGGCTTTATCACTATCACAATTCTAGATAGGGCTAATTTTGTCATTTTATACCATTTATATTGTATATATGGTTATTTAATTAATTGCTTGTGAAGGTTGCATTTATTGGTAGACTAGTCTATTTATTGGACCTTTGACTTGTGGACCTAATTGGACTAGACATGAGTATTTGGACCTATATTCTAGGATGAACACAACTAGATACATTTAAGTCATGTTGAGTCAAGATTAGGAATAGAAATTAATCCAACACTTAGAGTAGAACAACCCTTCATTTAAGTTAAGTGTTCATAACAACTTGAGGGGTGTTTTAGACATTCCAAAGTGGGTTTTAGGACACCCTTCATGGCTGATCATATAGGAGGTTTCTCTTCATTCCTCTTAATTTATTAGAGCCTCCAAGAAACCCTAGTAGAGCTCTCTACAAGCCCCCTCCATTTTTCACACTTCCCACCATCAAGACTCTTCCAAAATCCTTCCAAACTTCCCCTAATCTTCATTCTAGAAGGCTTGGAGCTTGGAGACCAAGGAGCTTGAGAAGAGGAGTCCAAAATCTTAGGAGGTTGTGTCAAACTTGACACGAGCCTTCCTAGAGAGTTTCATTAGGAATCCATCTTCCAATAGGTAAAACTTTTGGCCTTTTCCTTAGTTTATATGTTATTTTCATGCATGACACTAATAGAAACACACCCATGGACTAGGGGTACCCATAGGGAGAAGAGCAAGGCTCTAACCATCATTTTGGTAGAAGTTATTTAGAGTTTTTGTGTCATCTTTGGAGAAATTCGAGGAAAGCACACCAAGTGTTTGTCAAAATGACAAATTGGCTATTTATTGTTGTTTTTTCAGATTTTTGCACTACCTATAGCTTGGTTTTCATTTGGATAGGTATAGATGGTTTATAGGTGTAATATATACATTGTATATATATAAGAGTATACGTATAAGAGTATATATATATATATATATATATATATATATATATATATATATATATATATATATATATATATATATATTGAAGAAACACTAGAGTTCATTGAAGAAAAAGCATGGAAAGCAGGATACAGCAAACAGCCAAACGGCTAAAAATTCGAATTTCAAACGAAATTCAAAAAAACCCAAAAGTTAAAAAAAAAACCAAAAAAGAGGGGGGAAAAGAGTCTCGGGACACGTAGGTCTCCGGGCGCTCGGCCCGAGGGATGGGCGCGGGGCCCGAGGAGGCTCTGCCCGCATGGACGCGGGGCCCGAGAGAGTTCTGCCCGAGGGGGCGCTCAGCCCGAGGCGGCAGCACGGACCGGGCGGGAAGGGAACGGGTCTCTGGCGTTAGGGGAGCGGGGCTCCGGCTAGGTGAGCGGGGCTCCGGCAAGGAGAGCGGGGCTCCAGTGAGGGTGGCGCTGGAGCCACGACGAAGGGAATCCACGGTGGCTGGGCCACGGCGAGGAGGGCCCCGGCGGCGCACGCTAAGCCGAGGCAGAGAGGAAGGGAGCCCGGCGAGCATCCTGAAGAGGGGGGTGGGCTTCGACCCGCCTGGAAGAGCCCGAGGCGGTGCCACGGCGGAGGGGAAGGGAAGGGGGAGCCACTGCGACGGAGGGGCTCGCCTACGGGGAAGACAGGGTGGGGGCGGCTCAACCCGGAAGAGGGGGAGGAGGAGCGGAGGGGTGGGAAGGGGGCCACCGTAGAAGGGGCGAAAGGGGCACGATCGCGGGGGCAGGAGGGGTCGATCACCGGCACGGGGCGGCCCAACAGTACTGAGAAAAGAGGAGCTGGGCTGCCGCCGGCGACGGGAAAAGAGCGTCCAGATCCGCCGGCGGACTGGGAGGGGACAGGACGGCGGCAGCTGCAGGGGCCGTCGGAGGCGGGTACGGCACTGGAGAGGGGAGAGGGACCGCCGGGGGAGGCGAAGCATAGGCTGGGAGAGGGATGGGAGCCGCTCCGAGACCGCCGGAGGCGGGAGGGCAAGGGGAGGACGAAGCCGAGGTAGGAGGCTGAGCGCCGAGAGGATTGGCAGGGGGGAGGCGGCGGGACTAAGGAGGCCAAGCCAGGCGGGACGGGGTGCGGCCCCGGCGGAGGCCTGAGAATGGAGGGGATGGGAGGGCCTCCTGGGGGAACTGCCGGCCGGGGGGAGGGGGGCGGGCTGCCAGTGCCGAGATCGGAGGCTGCGGAGACGCCGGGGACGACGACGGCGTCGAGGGCGGGGGAGGAGAGAACGGGTAGGAGGGAAGACGAACGGGGGAAGGACGTCGGGTAGGGGGTAAGACAACCCCCACGAGAGGGGAGGCGCCCTGTCGGGTGGAGGCGGCCAGGCGAACCCCGGAGGAGAGCAGGGGAGGAAGGAGGGGAGGGATCCACCGAGGGGAAGGAAGGAGAAAGGCGGCGGGGCCGAGCCGAGGAAGCCGCTAGGCCAGGAGAACCAGCCGAGCACGAGGAGAGGGGTGGGGTGGGCTGCGGCGAGCCAGGGGGCTCCCTCCGGTGGAGAGCGGTGGAGCCAAGGGGGAGCCCTCGGCCGCTTCCTCATCATATATATATATATATATATATATATATATATATATATATATATATATATATATATATATATATATATCCCGTCGAGGGGGGAACGTGGCAATCAAACTTGACATGGAGAAGGCGTACGACCTTCTGGACTGGCAATTCATGATCTGGGTGCTCAGGGCCTTCGGCTTCTCCGAACCATGGATTGATATCATTTTCAGATCGATCAATAATGCGTGGTTCTCCACCGTCATCAATGGCCAGGCAGCGGTGTTCTTCCGTTCCACTCGCGGGGTTAGACAGGGGGATCCGCTCTCTTCCACCATTTTCATCATTGCGGCAGAAGCCCTCAGCAGAAGTCTCAATAATGTGCCCAATATGGCTGGCTTCAACCACTTTCACACCACCACCGGATGCCCCCTCATCACTCACCTGGCTTACGCTGACGATATCCTTATCTTCTTCTCTAGAGACAGCGGATCGATCGAGGTCGTCCTGCGCACGATCGCCAGATACACCACCTGTTTTGGACAGCGCATCAACAACAACAAGAGCGTCATATACACCCATCACAAAGCTGAAAGAACCCGCTCAACTTTGCTCGCCAATATGACCTCCTACAACACGGCCTACCCTCCCTTCCTATACCTCGGATGCCCGCTGGTATACGATAAGGCTAACTCAGGAATTTACGATCACCTCGTTGACAAGATCCGTAAACTCATCGCAGGATGGCATAACGCGACCTTATCCCCAGGGGGCAAATGATCCTCATCAAACACGTTCTTTCATCCATCCCGATGTACACCCTACTCGTTTGCTCCCCTCCCACGAAGGAGCTCCACTCTCTCGAATCCCTCATCGCCAAGTTCTTCTGGGGGCACAATGACGGCAAGGACAAACATCACTGGACAGGCTAGAAAATGATGGCCAAACCTACTGAAGAGGAAGGTCTGGGTTTCTGCAGACTTGCCCACATCGTACACGCCTGCTCCATCAAGTTGTGGTGGAAGTTGCGCACCGAAACCTCTTTATGGACGAAGTTCATGAGAGCTAGGTACTCCAGATTCTCCCATCTGTCGGAGGCGAGTTCTAATAACAGATCCTCGACATCGTGGCGACGCATTATTCGGGGTCGCATCACGGCTGAACCACTTATCCGTCTCCAATTGGGCGACGGCCGCTCTCCGGCATGTCTGGAGCGGTGGTTAGAAGATGACATCATACATCCCAACATTCTTACTCCTCCGGGGTGCGCTATTAGGGACCTTTGGGAGGGTAGTTCCGGATGGAATTGGAGAAAGGTCAGAGATTGGCTAGGCCAGCCAGTGGTAACCCGTTTTCTTGCTGCTAATCTGCGGATTACCAACACGATCGACACTTGGAGATGGTCCCCCAACCCAAACGGGTCATTCACTTTGGCTTTCGTCAGACTCGTGGCCAGAGGCAGCGGGGCACAGAATACTGTTTACGCTAAGTTTTGGCAGGATTGCATTCCCTTCAAATGGTCCATCGTCATCTGGCGAGCTCTTCACCGAAAGATTTTGACGGATGACACCATCATATCTATGGGTTTCAGCCTCGCTTCGAGATACCAATGTTACGAGGAGCACAATACAGAATCTGCCGAGCACGTCCTTCTTTCGGAGGAGCTGGCCACCGGCCTTTGGTCCAAGCTTCTCAATAGACTGGGTATGGTTCGACCTACCGGGGGCTTCTACGATCTCCTGGCCTACTGGAGCATTTCCTACGGACACCAGATCGTAGTAGCCGCCGATATTTGTGTTCTATGGAAAAATAGGAACAAATTCAGATATGAAGGCCGTCAAATCTCCCTCCCTCAGTTGTACATGGAGGTCATCAGACAATACTTCAAAGTTAGGAGACGCTGCTCTCACTAGGGATGGTAATGGGGCGGGTAGGGGTCGGGGACCATATCCCCCATCCCCATCTCCGAGTAGTGTTTGAATCCCCATCCCCGTCCCCATTCCCCGTCGGGTTTTATTTTTTACCCCCATCCCCATCCCCGTTAAACAATGCATTCTCCGTCCCCGTCCCCGTCCCTGTCCCCGTCCCCGTCCCTGCCCCGTTAGCACTTTCGGAGCCGAATTTTCTCATTTCCGTCTCTCGTTCGATTAACAAATTTTCATGTACATTATATAAGTTTAAAAAATTATTTTCATTCAAAAAAACTACATGGCATGTTAATAATGGTTTTCATAAAATAAATATATATATTATAGTTAGATCAAGAGAACATACCATTTCCAAAGGGTTGCACATCTGGATATGGATATAAGTAATCGGGGTCGGGGATTTATCGGGGTGGGGAGTACTATACCCATACCCGTCCCCGAATCCGATCGGAGATTTTTTTAATCCCCATCCCCGTCCCCATCCTCGTTTTTAAATCCCCAAACCCGTCCCCATCGGATAAAAAAATCGGGTCCCCGTCGGGTTCGGGGGGATATTGCCATCCCTAGCTCTCACGTCTCCAACTCATTCTGGGTAGCCCTGGCTTAGGCCGTTCCCCCTTCTTTTTGTGTCTGCCTCCAGCTTTTAGTTTTCGGTCCTTTTGTCGCGCTAACGCGCTTACTTGTATAGGCTTCGACATTTTGTGCCTATTTCTTCAATAAAGTTTGGGATTCCTTAAAATATATATATATATATATATATATATATATATATATATATATATATATATATATATATATATATATATATATAAAGTGTTCCAGATTGAGTATGGGGTATGAGTGCACCATTTTTGAGACTTATGAGAGGGATATCATGAAGAGATGAGGGGGAAGAGCTAACCAAGTGGTAGTAGTGTAAGCAGGATACTCTACTGTGTGTACAGGCATCAGATTATTCCTCTTCTTTTTTTGAGCTGTTGCTGTTTTATTTTTTATGTGTTGTGTTTTGCAGGGGACTATGGTGTGGATATCCTATTAGTGTGAATGTGTGACCATTGAACCTATAGTTTCATAGGTATCTTGGAATAGAGTGTTGTTGGTCAAAGACTGATTGTGAGTGCGTTCATTTAGGAAAAAAATTAGGGAAAACCAGTGTGAACAATAAAAGAGAGAAACATGACAGCATGTAGGAGGAGAATTATATGTGTGACAGTGTATCAGTCCCCTGTGGGACTGACTTGAGTGAAGTTCAAGTGCGAACGGAACAAGCTTAGTGCCTGTGCACTCGGGCAGGCAGGCAGTCCCTTTGCCTTGCCTTGGCTTGGTCTTGGCTTGGATAAGGGTTTAGCCAACTGCTGGGTTGCACATGTTAGACAGTGAGGGGAGTGCCTCCCTGGTGTCAGGTAGGACAGTGAACTGTCAAGGGGAGAGAGGGATGTGAGTGTATATGAGTGTTAAATGTCCTAGGTATATACATGTATATAATGGGGGTATTAGTCAAATTGAAGTATCAGTTGGAACTATTACATTGTATTAGTTGAAGAGATAGGAAATAGGTGGTGGCTTGCATAGCTTGCCTTGGCCCCCTGCATTTCAGTTGTCAAGGCAGAGAGGCAGTTATAGGTAAACCTATGTAGCAGTTTCAGTTAACATTGAATGGGGGAATAAGGGCATGTTTTGATTGTGTGAGTTAGTGAGTATTTATTGGGTTAGTGATAGTGTGTTAGGGAATGTTGAGTATGACTGGTATCTATATATTTATTCATGTGTGCTTGTAAACCCCCGCCCTGAAATTTTTGAGTAATTATTATTATTATTAATTATTGAACCAATATATTAATTTGGGATTTTGTAGATAATTTTAAACTAATATGTTTTGGAGAATTATTTATAGAGGATATGTATGTATGAGTAATGGGCTTAGTATTAGAAGAGAGGTTATGCAAAAACCATAAAGAGAAGGGGGTCATTTTGCTAATTGCCATATTTGAAAATCCTTCCTAACGGCCAAAACCTCTTGAGAGATCGTATCCTCTGTTCGATTGAACATATTGGATATTAATCTCTTAAAAACCCTGTTCTGGTAGGATTTCGAATCCAAAAATGGATCGATCTCCCAAACCCTTGATAAACCCTACCAAGAATTCAAATCGAATTTTTCTTATCATCTACGCTATATAAATATTAACAACCGACCCTTCCACATCTGTCAACCCTAGAAGTGTCGGCTACTGATTCTTCTTCTCTGTGGAGTTCATCAAGCAAAGAATCCATCCCAGGATTATTGAGGTAAGAATTTATTTCTAGAGTTTTATTTACAGTGATAGGGAACGTCAAGTATTTGATGATTTAACCAGGACAACACGATTGTGGCTGTGATGGCAAATAAATATTAGGAAAACGGATGATTATTAACTATATACATTAGATGGGGAAAAACATGAGTATCTAGATATTAGTACACACTACCACAGGAAGAAGGAGCCATACCTCTATATACCCAACTATCCTTGGGTGTCAATTGAACCACTTTTGGGTATATACATGTCCTGTATCAGTATCACCCTAATATATTAGTCAATACCAGTATCAGTCTATATTGGTTAACCGAGTTCAGTCCCTACTCTATGCACATGGTTGTGTGCACACAAAGTATCAGCCAACCCATCTCGTACCAAGTGTGAGTTACCTACCTCGTAATGGTGGGACTGTCATATTAGATTTTTTCTTGTGTCCAATGGATACGGTTGTGAGGTTTTTTCTGGTAGTAATTGAGTACTGCCAGTATATTTTCCCCTGTATCAAGTTGGTATTGATCTGTGAATTTTCTCTTGTGGCAGATTGATACTGACATGTGGATTTCCTTTTGAAACAAATTGATTCTGTTATATGGTGAGACCTGAACCCACATCCTCCCTAATCAGAATAATAATATCTGGCGCCTTAAACCAACCTGGCAGTGTATATTGTTGTTACCACTACTATTCGAAGGGTCCTCCCTGATATGGGTTATGTATCAGATGGCTACAAGGGAGGATTACCTAGTGTCAGTATCATACCCTTTCCTGATACGGGTGGGTATCACAATATATAGGGGGTGTAGAGTGGAACTTAGTATCCATTAACAGATACATATGCATGTGTGTTAACCATACACGTGTCAGTTAGAGAGGGAGTCCTGAGTAGTTACCTAGTAGTCACATGAACCATAGATTGCAGCTTCTAAGAACAGGACAGGTAATGAGAGACCAACTTGTAGAGTGGAGATGAAAATATCAGGTTGCAGGGCTGTATCAAATTGCATATGGAGTATCAGTGGAAGATTTCCTAATTTAGGATACATACCTTTAGGTATCAGTCTTGAGTGTTTTAGTGTGTGGTGTCATGCTATGAGTGAGTGAGTAATTCCAGTCTTGAGTGTTCCAGTTTTTGGAGTTCCCTGTCTTGTAATAGTGAGTGGTAGGAGAGTGGTGTCCAAGTGAGGATGAGTGGTATTAGTGTCATGTTGTATCAGTAGGATTGGTTAGGATATTGGTTAGTATCAAAGGATTATTGATTAGATCAGTTGACATTCATATGTATAATATCTTGGATTTGTTTGTGTTTGTGGAGTGTGAGGTTTTGTTTTGTTTCTGAGCCATGTATCAGTCATGTATCAGAGATTATAAGTATTCAGCTAGACAAGGCAGTGTGGCTCTGGCCTTAGTCTATGTTAGCTTTTGTACTGGGTGCACAGGTAGTGGATGGAGGTCCTGTTGGACCTCCATTGGGGGCAGCATTACATTCATGCACTACAGTGCATGCTTTTGACTATGGGCTAATTGGCCATTAGCCCGTGTGTTCGAGACTGGGAGTGAGTGTTGTGTGTGTTTGGTAACACACTAGTTTGAGAGTGTGTGTTTTGAGATGGTGCTTTGTGTTAGTGATGAGGGTGAACACACAGGTATGTGAAGGCTATTGGGTGTATTGGTAAGTTAGAGTACCATGGGGTGAGTAAGAACATTTAGGATTAGAGGCTAGAATGTTAGTAATAGATCAGTAAGCATGGCTGTACTGGGCTTGCATTGCTGCAATGGCAGCATGGAATTTCCCCTGTCTACTGTCCAATGTTCAGTGGCTGGCCATTGCCAAGGCCTTTGGCCATGGAACAGTAGGCCTTGAGGCATTGTTAAGCCTCAAGTGTAGAGCTTGCTGTACTTGGCAGCAAGCTACTTGGCTCTTGGACAGTGCCAAGCCATGTGGAGGTGTTGGCTAAGGGTTTTACCTGCCCTAATCTAGGTGAAAGTTTACCTATTAGCCTAAGGTGATGACTTACCTACTCTAGTTAAATCGAATTCCCAAATTAGGATAAGGTAATGGGTTACCTATCCACTAAGTAGGGTATTACCAAGGATAGGTATTTGGGTTAAGGTTTTAAGTAGGCATATCCTATATTCATACATACATGGTAATGTTAGGCTAAGGTTAGCTAAGTTTGGGTATTTAGGTAGGTACTGATTTGATATAGGTAAACTTTACATAGAATGACCAAGGTTGACCAAGGTTGACTAATTTGACTGAAAGTCAACCTTGAGTTAATATTTGACCTAGAATTGACCTAGAGTCTTAATCACCAAATAGATAGGCTCATTTGTACTCTCTAAAATTGTAAATTGATTCTATTAATTTATAAGCAGGTTCATTGGACTTTTGACTCAACATTTGGCCCGTGCCAACAGCTCAGGACCGCAGGTAAGTATACCTTGCTGAACATATACAGTATTTATATTGTTTTTCTCTCTCTATTGTTTTCCTTTCATATTGTCACATGATTTCCATATTGTGATTGGTGTCTTTGAATGTCTTACTTGTTCTAGATTACGTGCACGTATAGGATATTCGATATTGCTTGTCTATTAGTCCTCTTCATGTTATCATATCTTGTGATAGAGTTGCCAGTTCTACACCTTATTCTTGACTTGATTATTCTTAGCTGGAAGTATCTTGCATTGTACTATAGTTGAGACATACTATAGATTGGGAGTATCTTACATTGTGCTACGACCTATAGCAAATTCTTGATAGATTGACTTGACTTACGACACTATAAATTGGGAGTATCTTGCATTGTACTACGGTTTATAGGTGTATTCTTGATCTTGTATTCCTTTAGGAGAGGAAATCGATACTAGAATTGGCTAGTCTTGACTGGGAGTATCTTGTATTATTCTACAGTCGAAACCTACTATAGATTGGGAGTATCTTGCATTGTACTACAAGCTATGGGGGTTAATCGATTGATTGATAGTCAAGTCTAGTATTATATTTCCATATTTTAGATATCTTTCTTGCACCGTTCTTATCCTCCATATACGTGTTATTTACTGTCATATTAGTAGGCATATTTTATGTATCTTACTAATCCTCTGAGGACCTGATGATCACTTCAGGTTTAGCTAGGTTTGAGCAGGTGCACATGAGCGAGTTTGAGTCAGTTGCAGACCACGGTACCACCGCAGCTGAGGGTATCCTGATGATTAGCAGTTGGACTCAGTTATCATATTTTCATGTCTTTATTTTATATCCGTCTATTGGTAGTGGATTTGTGTCCACCGGACGTAACTGGAAATTCTTGATAAACTTGATACTCTATTTTATATTATCATTCATTATTCAGTTTTATTTGAGTTAGTTGATTGTATCATATTTTGTGGATGAGATCTAGGCTGCCTTATTAGTTCTATAGACTCTGTGACTTGACTATATATTAGACAGCGTTCTACTGCCGACGCTGTGGCGTAGGCTGGGCTTGGACACGGACTCGTATCCAAAAAACAGGTGTAGGTCGTGACAGTGCTTGCATTGAATGAAGGCACATATGTGTAAATGTGAGAGGGGAAGCATGGTATCAGTCAAGAGCAGCAGGGACAAGGGATTTTATGAGTGTGAGAGAGGCTTAGGAGAGGAGGGGCCAAGGCTTGGCATTGCACAAGCCATGTCGGGCCTATGCACTAAGTGCAGGGTCTTACAACAATAGGAAGTGCAGCACATGTATGCTTACAGAGAATTAGGGGCAGCTGGCAGTACCAGTAAACTGCACTGTAGTATTTTCTGTAGTAGGAAATGGCCATGGCAGGGCCTGTTGGCCAGTCCCCTAGGCAGTAGAGTATGTCCCTGCATTGTTTGCAGGGACTTAGAGCTTTTGACTATGGGCCATAGGCCAAGTGTTTGAGTGTATGGTGTTTGGATGGTGTGTGAGGATAAGCGAAATAGAGTGTCTAAGTGGTTGTATCTAAGTGTCAAGAGAGGGTTTGAGTGTCACAGTTAACATATGTGTGTGTGCTAGTGTAACACATAGGGGTATGTTAGAATGTGCAACAATGGTGGGTTTGAGTAGGTAAAGAGTATAGGGTTACCCTATAGGTAATATGTATAGGGTAGGTAATGGTTAAATACCTGGCATGAAAATTTACCTATATATTAGGGTAAGGTAAAACTCTAAGTTATAGGTTTACACCTATATAGAATAGGTAAAGCCTATATATAGCATATACAGGTAAGGTATTACCTAAAAATGGGTAAAGAGTCATATGGTACCTAGGTAGGAAATTTACCTAAGAGTCATGGATTACCTTAGGGAAAAACTGAGAATAGGGTTAAGGAATTTACCTAGTATAGGTAATATCATGAGATGGGAATATATATATATATATATATATATATATATATATATATATATATATATATATATATATATATATATATATATATATATATATATATATATAAACTTAACCTTGATTTGACTTAATTTGACCAAGCTTGACCAGTTTGACCCAAAAGTCAACCTTTGAGTCAAGTTGATCTAGTTTGACCATGAAAGCCTAGTTTGACATAATATTGAGTTAGATTGCATATCACATACTAAATATCCATGTTTAACTCACTTAAACACCAATTAATATGTATATATCATATATAGGTTGTGTGACATCAGTTTGGGCCTCGATTTACACTTGTTGCTTAGGATCGCAGGCGAGTACATTCTCTGATAGTTTCCATTATTTGATATTTCTATGATGCATGTTTATAGTATGTTCTATTTTGATTCCGACATGACGGATACACGGATTGGTATTGTATGGATTTGTTGTCTTGAGATACGTGGTTTTATGCCTATTGACTCTTACTAGACTAATGTATCTATTCTGGACTATTGAGATTCGTGTCGCAACCTGGATCCATGTGTACTGGTCAGGCAAAAAAATACTTAGGAGACGTGTGAACATACCCTTTCTATCGCATGGTCTTACTGGAATAATAGCAGCCACACATGAGGTGTGTGGTTTGCTGGATATTACCTCCTAGCCGTTCACATGTCAATTTGGTATTTTAAAACACTGGTTTTAGACACAGCTTTCCTGGATTATTCTATACTACTAGTTGTATACATTGCATGACAGGTTTTCTCATCATTACATATCCGTCTGTCTTTACGCTTTTACATGTTCCCCCTATCCCATATATTGTTCCTTGTCTACCTATTTTTCTATTTTTACATTGTCCCTTATAAAACTGTTCATCAAGTATTACATTATTATTTACTGTTCATAGTACTTGTCAAATTAATTGGAACTGTTATTGGGTTGTACTTCGCTCCATCCTGACTGGATATATTTTTCAGATGTCTTATAGGACTGTTGTCCTACCTACTATGAGCATGGGGTATGCGAGGGATGCACCCAGGAGCCTCATGAGGATCCTGCTCAGCAGAGAGTGCCCTAGTAGTGGCTTAGAGTTTTAGTATTTCCTATTGTATCAAATTATTCTGAGTGAGGGATTTAGTTTCGTTATTGTTTCGGGATATGTATTGTTCGTCATAGACATCTAGACTTATTTGTGTTATGACTCTTGATATTATTTCAGTTTCATCTTCTTTATCTACTATCCAAATATCGTGCTTTATCTTCCTTTAGATCTTGTGACTGAGTTATGTATTTCATATGTTATATTATTCCTCCGTGCGAAGATGACATATTATATTTCGTATTGTTAGATGTTATAGATGACCTATATAATATTCTACCGCCGATACTGCGGCATAGGCTGGATGTACCCACGTCCTTGTGCCCCTAAACAGGGTGCGGGTTGTGACAGGCTTCTTCTCCTGTGACTAGGCCGGGTCGTGGAGGAAGTCGCCTAGCTCCGGAAGCTCGGCGGTCTCATTCATCGGTCGACGACTGGCAGCAACGCCGGGCGGCGACCTCGACAGGAAGGAAGAAGACGGTGCTGATGGAGATGAAAATGGTGATGAAGAACTTCGACGGCTAGGGCTTCTCGTGGAGTATGAAGAGATTGAGTTTATAAGGAGAGCGGCTTGGGTTTTGCAATAGGAGAGGAGAGAATAGTCGAATATATATATGGAGAGAGTGACAAGTGGGGCTGGAGAGTGAGAGCGTGCTCCCGTACGGGCGTGCTCTGCTCTCTGCAGACGTTGCAACCCTATGCTAAGTGCAAAATCCGATGGGGAAGAAGGTGAACAGGAGTTTAAATTTACAGGTTATGGGTTTCGGGTAGATTTGGGTTTGGATACAGGTCCTACCCGTTAGTTAATATACTGCAGCTGCTGCTGCTGGTATAAGCAAACGGTTTGGGTTAGGTATATGGGCCAAATGGTGGCCGAAAATAAAAAATAAAAAAATAAAAAAATAAAAGTAGGCTTTATGGCATGTAAGCCAAAACTTGAATAGTAATAATAAAAATCATAATTTTACGTGTTATTAATATTAATAATACCATATACATGTAACTAAATTTATATATTTATAATAATTATTATTATTTTGAACTAACCTAATAGGTTGCTAGAGGAAAAGAAATATTCTACATTCTTGGATTTCCATATACAATACAAAAATTTAGTAGGTTATATGCAGGGGTGGAGCCAGGATTAAAATTATGGAGGGGCTGTGCTACTACATATAAAAATCCTTAAGTTGTGATATTAATTGGACTTCAATAGCAAAAGATATATTAAAACTCAAGCAAAAAAAAGACAATTTTTTCAAATTGTTACAAAAGAGGAAGCAAAACATTACAAATAAAAGATTTCTAAAATATGTAAAATATTTAATAAAGTGGTGAGTGATGAGGTTTGAACTTGTAACCTCTAAACTAAAAGCCAAAACATTACCACTTGAGCTAGCTTGTTCTTTGTACATGATGGATCAAACTAATATATATTGTGAACATGTAAAAGAAAGTTCTATATGTAGGAACGATATAGTAAAGCGTAATACTCTAGAGGGGGGATGAATAGAGTTGGCAGCGGAATAATGCTAATTAAAAAGTTAGTAACACAATCACAGTATATAATCACAGATGAAAATAAAGTAAAGGCAGAGTTCAGAAAGCAAACGCAAAGACAGCGATGTATACTGGTATCCCTCTGTTGAGGACTAATCCAGTCGGTAGAACTCTTGCTACCAGTTTGAATCCACTATAGGAAAAACCGCAAGTTTTCTTACGAAGTCCTTGCAACTTCTACAACGCGAGCTTTGACACGAAGAACTCGTCCAACTTCAAATGTGAAGAGGTATTCTTCAATCAAGCCTTCTGATTACAATCTCCCAGAAACTTCTAGACCGTACCGCACTGGCAAATCGACTAGAGGATTGTAACTGGCTTGGGATCTGAAAATGAAAGCTCTAGAAAACTCTTTGGAAGGCAGAAAGCTTTTTAGATAGAGAGAAGATTGAAAGTGAATGAGTGAATTGAAATGATCGAAATACTTCTCTATTTATAGGATTTCCAAAGGGAGAACTCTGTCAGAATTCGGGCAGAATTCGGGCAGAACTCGATGAGCAAATCTCGGTCAAATCCGCAACTGCAGGAGGACCAAGTTTCAGAGAATTCAAAATCAAAACGGCCACCAACCGAACTCTGGCCGAACTCTGGCCGAACTCTGGCCGAGTTCTGTCAGGGTTAGGTTAGGGTTTTTAAAGTAGGTTTTGGTGATTTTTGAAAACCTTTTTGAAAACCTTTTTGTAAACAATTTGATAGGTCATTTTAAAAAACATTTTGAACTGTTTTGGGAATAGCCTATTTGCCAGTACGACTCGGTGTACAACGTATTCCTAGACTCAAATAAAATGAAAATTACATTGCATAGGAAATACAGACTCAAGTAGGCAAACAGATCTTCAGTCTTGAACGAAGTGAATATCCAATCTTGCTTATGTCCAAGGAGCTGAGATGTCCCAACAAGCTTTGTATATCCAAACAGAGTTTTGATCAATTATTAAAATCAGGTTGACCATATGACCAATGGGCCAACAATCTCCTCCATTTTGATAATTGACAAACTATGAATGATATAACATGAAGCTAGTTCAAGCGTGTGCAAAAAAATATCAAAAAGTAGAAATTGTTCATAACCTGTATAACTCAAAAAAAATGTTAGATCATTTTTAATTTTCTCCCCCTTTGTCACTTAGCAAAATAATTGCACAAAGAAAGACTCCCCCGCATTAAATGCAGAAGACTCCCCCGCAATGAATGCATAAGTAACAAATAGCGAGAAAATAAAAGAAATGGTATAAGAATTTAGAGATTATTATCACAGGCATGTAAAGTTGCTACAAATTATCATCACAGGCATGTATTTGCATCAAAACATGAAAGAAATCTCAGGCATGCTATTTCACAGGCAGTTTGTAATGAAGAAGCAGTAAAAAGAGATAGTGCTAAACAAAATGCTGAAATAAACTGAGATGTTATAAATGAAACATCAAAAACATGTCCATGAAGATAAAAGAAATACTAATAGCAAACTACAAAGTACTAATCAAAAAGATAAAAACTTGGAATGTCGGAGCATTTCCAAGTATACAGTAGAATGTCACTAGTAATCAGATCAGATCTCATCATCACTATCCTCATCAAAATCATCAGCAGCACGGCCAGCATGACCAGAAGTACCAGCGCCAGTAGGATGAGTAGGGGCGCCAGCATAGAACTCGCCAACATAATCTCGAGGAGCACGATACCAATCATAGGCGTTACCGGGCTGGAAGTAGGCATGGACAGCCTCATCCTCACAGCGGTAACCCGAAAAAGCTGGATCTCGAGGGATGGAAGCGGCAGAGTGACCAGTCTGTGCGAAACGCAGATCGGCCAAGGAGTTTGCCATCGTCTGGTAACGGGTGACATCGCAGAACTCTCGCTCGCGAGCCATGTCCGTCATCGAGACGTGCAAAGCAGATAGGTGCTGATGTATGCCCTCAAAAGTCATGGCATACGGCTGATGTGGTGGAGATGGTGCAGTATGAGGAGCAGGAGGTGGAGCTGAAGCAGTCCGCCTGCGACAAGAAAGCTGGAGTAACTTGGGCTCAGAGTCCTGAGTACAAGTCGATAGATCGATGTCGAAGCGCTGAAAGATACGAGGAAGAATCATCGCGTAAGAGAGATTTCGATCTCTTGTACGACAACGTCCCATCATCTGAATAATAGTCTTGGGGACGAAAAAAGGAATCCCCTTGATAAGATGATACATAGCGGACAGCTCAAGCGAAGTCACATCATCCTTGGAAGTGGATTTGGGAAGTAGAGTAGAGTAGATGATGCGATGCAATTCGTAGTTGAACAAGTTAAGGTTGTTAGCCTTAAACTTTCCAGAACGTACTCTGTCAGGTGCACAAAGTTCTGTTTTGAAACTCGTGAGTGTAGTGCCTTCGGGGAACTCGAATTCCGTGATATCAACTAGCGGTTCACCTTCATTGGGAATCCCAAGAATCTTCGCTCGGAGGACATCATTGAACTCAATATCTATGCCTCCAACACGTGTGCTCACGTCAAAAGTGTTAACTACGAGATTGCAATAGAACAATCTAATGGCATTAGTAGCAATTGGGAAGCACAGTTTAACAAGCAAATGTAACCCTAATGCCTCAAATAAGTGACGATGGTCAGGAAAAATCGTCCATTTAACCGGAGCGCCGCTGCATATGGATCGGGTGGAAAAGTCACCGTACCATAATAAAGCTTGATCGAGGGTTTGAAAGAAAAACCCATCGAAAGCACCGTTGCTCTTTTGGACTGGCGAAAACAAAGAATCCGTGTGAGGATTCGAAGAGGACCCTTCCTCACTAGGAGTAGTCTTCTTCCTCTTAGACGGATTAAATCTAGGTGCCATTGAAATAAATAAGCACAAATTTGAAAGTGGAGAAGGAGAGAGTTATACCTCACAAAGATTAGATATGTTGTAGAGAAGGATGATCTCCGCACGATTCCAAAGTTTGGAAGGATTTCACCAAGTAGATAGGGAGCAATGGATTGGTGAATACCTAGGGTTTGGAGGGTTTTCGGGCGGCTGTAGCTGCTGTTTGGAAATATGGAAGCAATGGAAGAGAAGGAGCTCTCGGGTTCTGGATATATACGCAGATACCCTCAACCGAACTCGGGCCGAATTCGGTCAGAGTTCTGGCCGAATTCGCCTAGGGTTCTTTCAAGTTGATTTTGCTACTTCTTTTTCATTGACTCGTTTCAAATATTTAATTCAAAGATTAGTTATTTTAGCTTTCAAATAACATAATTAATAATATTTTATGAGTTAAATATCTTTACACAGCAGCTGTCTCAGATTAGCTGTAGGAGTACTGTCCCAGCTGGCGGAGGTTCACCGGGGAACTCTTAAATACCGCTTCGCTTCAACCGTAGTTGTGGTGACAGACAGACTCTTTATTAGCTTGTCTCTAACACAGTTTTTGCATAATGATATAAAAACATAAATTAAAATCAATTAATATTATTGACGTCCAAAATTCCTAATTCTCGACGTAAATAATTGAAGCGATCTTCCGCTAGAGGTTTAGTGAAGATGTCAGCTAATTGATTATCAGTATCTATGTATACAAGGTTTATATCTCCATTTTGATGATGATCTCTAAGAAAATGATGCCGAATCTCGATATGTTTAGTACGAGAGTGACATACAGGATTCTTAGTCAAATTAATGGTGCTAGTGTTATCACAAAAAATGGGAATATGTGTGTAAAATAAATCAAAGTCTTCTAAGGTTTGTTTCATCCACAAAATCTGAGCACAACAACGTCCTGCGGCGATGTACTCAGCCTCTGTTGTTGATAAGGCTACAGAATTTTGCTTTTTACTAAACCAAGAGACTAGAGCCTTGCCTAAGAAATGACATGTACCGCTAGTACTTTTTCTATCAACCTTGCATCCGGCAAAATCTGCATCCGAATAACCAATAAGGTCAAAGGATTTGGATTTGGGATACCACAAGCCGACAGAAGAAGTGCCTTTAAGGTATCGAAAGATACGCTTAACTGCGGACAGATGTGATTCCTTTGGGTTAGCTTGAAAACGTGCACACAAGCAAACACTAAACATTATATCTGGATGACTAGCAGTTAAGTAAAGTAAACTACCAATCATACCTCGATACTTACGTGTGTCGACTGGCTTGCCTTGTTCGTCAGAATCAAGCTTTGTTGAAGTTGCCATCGGAGTGCCAATAGGTTTGACATTGTCCAGATCAAACTTCTTTAGCAAATCTTTTGTGTACTTGGCTTGATTAATGAACGTCCCATTGTTGGTTTGTTTGATTTACAATCCGAGAAATAATTTCAGCTCTCCCATCATGCTCATCTCAAACTCATTCTGCATACACTTAGAGAATTCTTGACAAAGAGATTCATCAATGGATCCAAATATGATATCATCAACATAAATTTGAATTAAAAGCAGCTTGCCATTAAAAGATTTAATAAAAAGTGTAGTGTCAACCTTTCCTTTTGTAAAACCGTTGTCAAGTAGAAAAGAGCTTAGACGATCATACCAAGCACGAGGGGCTTGTTTCAAACCGTATAAGGCTTTCTTCAACTTGAAAACATGGTCAGGATTTTTGAAATCCGTGAAACCCGGAGGTTGTGCTACAAAAACTTTTTCTTTTATAAATCCATTTAGAAAAGCACTTTTTACATCCATTTGAAAAAGTTTGAAATCATGAAAACATGCAAATGCACATAACATACGAATGGATTCTAATCTCGCAACTGGGGCATAAGTCTCATCGTAGTCGATACCCTCTTCTTGATTGTATCCTTGAGCTACGAGTCGAGCCTTGTTACGAGTTACTAAACCATCCTCATTCAGTTTGTTTCGGAATACCCAACGGGTGCCAATGACCGGATGATCAATAGGCTTGGGAACAAGTTCCCAAACTTGATTCCGTTCGAATTGGTTCAATTCCTCTTGCATGGCATCTATCCAGAAACTATCACTACATGCTTCATCAATAGATTTAGGTTCTAGCTGTAAAATAAATGCAACACTAGAAATAATATCTCTACTGGATGATCGAGTGCTTACTCCTTTGGTAATGTCACCAATTACCAAATCTTGTGGATGATCAGCTGTGAATTTTAACCTTTTCGGTAGACTCTGTAGGTAGCTGGTTCCTGGATCTCCTCTAGGGGGTTCAGCTAGTGCAGAGCTTGGTTCAGGTTCAGCTGATGTTGAGCTTGATGTAGGCAGATCTTCATCACTGTCATCGAGTGTCATTTGGTTCATTTCATCAAAAGTGACGTTGATTGACTCTTCGATGATCATGGTACGTTTGTTGAAGACTCTGTATCCTTTGCTCTTGGCCGCATAACCTAAAAATATACCTTCATCGGCCTTTTCGTCAAACTTTCCCAAATTGTCTTTAGTATTAAGAATAAAGCACTTACAGCCAAATATCTTAAAATATGAAACTGAAGGAATTCTATCAAACCATAACTCAAAAGGAGTCTTCTTCGATTTGGGTCGAATTAGAACTCTATTGAGCACAAAGCAAGCTGTATTGACAGCTTCAGCCCAGAAGTATTTGGGTAGGCTAAATTGATTTAACATTACTCTGGCCATTTCGGTTAGAGTTCTGTTCTTACGTTCCACAACTCCATTTTGTTGTGGAGTTCTAGGGCAGGAGAACTCATGTATAAAACCGTGTGTGTCACAAAATTGCTCGAAATCAGCATTCTCGAATTTGCCTCCATGATCGCTTCTAATACGAGTGATCATGTAACCTTTTTCATTCTGTACTTTCTTGTAAAAGGCGACAAATTCGGATAATGCGTCATTCTTGCGTGTCAGGAAATATACCCACGTGTATCTAGAAAAATCATCTACAATTACAAATGCATATAATTTACCTCCGAGGCTAGCAACTCTGCTAGGACCGAATAAATCCATGTGTAGCAATTGTAGGGGTCTAGTAGTACATACTGCGTTTACAGACTTGAATGTGGATCTGGTAGTCTTGTTCTTTTCGCATTGGCTGCATACCGAATCCTTCTTGAATGTTATATCCGGTAAACCGCGTACTAACTTCTTTGTGGATAATCTTGAAATTGTATCCATGTTTGCATGACCGAGTCTCATATGCCATAAATGACTCTCATCACTTTTGGCCATTAAGCATCTACCTGAAATGTTAGCTTCTTCCAATAGATAGAAAACATATATATTGTCTTCCCTGATTCCTTCAAAGATAGTACTACCAGTTGAGCTATCAACTATAGTACATTTGTCTTTGCCAAAGTTGATACCATAACCATGATCAGCTAGATGACTTATGCTGAGCAGATTATGTTTCAACTCGGTAACCAGACAGACATCTTTAATCACGGGATAGGGAGATTTACCAACATCACCGATACCAATAATATACCCTTTTAAATTATTGCCGAAGGAAACATAGCCTTCCTTCTTCTTTTTCGACAGTGTTGCAAATAGGGTAGCGTCACCGGTCATATGCCGTGAGCAACCGCTGTCGAGGATCCATTTGCTTCTAGCATGTGAAGGGTGTTCCACCTACAAAACAGTTTGCAGATGAAACTCTTGGTACCCATTTCTTGTAGGGTCCTGAATTGTTAGCTTTAGGTATCCAAGCATAAACATTTAAATCAACTAGCTTTCTCATTCTACATGCAGATGAAATATGACCAATGAGGCCACAATAATGACATTGTGCATGTTGAGTGTTGAAAGCAGAGTGATGTGCATGGTTGGTAGGTTTAGGTTTTCTAGTATAGAAGAATGCATACCTATGATCATGTTTGGGCTTAACCTTTTGGGGTAAAGGTTTTATATGGTTTGGTCTGACAGTGTTTGGCTTGGGAATGTTCCGAATTTTCGGTAAGTGACACGTGTTAGGATAGGAAGCAGCAGGCTCAAGCTGTTTTCCTAACCTAATTTCCAACCTTTTGGAAGTGTCATATAACTTAGTATAATCAGAGGTGAGTGATTCCATTCTGATTTGTGCAGATTGAAGACTTTTCTTTTTCTTTTGAAAGATCTTCTCTCAATTGGTCTATAATCTTATCTTTCTCTTCGGATGACTGTTTAATCTCGTGTAACAAGAGCTTTATAGAGGAAAGCTCACCAGACTCACTAACACTAGTTCTAACCTCAGCTAGTAGGTCGGTAAGTCTTCCTATTTCTCCTTTGTACTCTTTGAGTACCTTCTTAGCGGTCTGATATTTACTACGCAGTTTCCTGTAGTCAAGCATCAGGTCACTGAAGGCATCTCCTAATTGCTCAAAGGTAAAGTCATCATATGTTTCTACAGGTTCAGTAGGTACCTGATCGATTGCCATGAAGCAGATGTTTACAGCGTCCTCTGAATGTTCATCTTCTGAGTCGCTAGCTTCGCTCTCATGCCATATGCTGGTGTTGGCATATTTCCGGGATGTTGATCTCTTCAGGTTGCCTTTTTCATACCTGTTGTTCTTCTTGCTCGATGATGAGTTGATGGGACAGTCCTTCTTCATATGTCCCTTCTTCTTGTAGCCATAGCAGACAGTATCTTCTTGGTACCAGTTATTGCTGTTGTTCTCTTTGACTCTCTTCTCATGTCTCATGAATCTTTTGAACTTCCTTGCTAGGAGAGCTTGATCTTCAGCATCAGATCCACTGCTGTCTGAGTCATCTTCAGCAGCTTTTCTGTACTGAGCCTTGAGGGCGATAGTCTTCTCCTTTGGTGCAGGCTCTTCAAAATCTTGTAGATCCAGTTCATGAGTGAGTAGCTTACCCATGAGTACTTCAAGTGACATTGTGGTGAGGTCGTTTCCTTCAATGATAGCTGTAGCCTTCGGAATCTAGTTCTTGGTGAGAGCTCGCAGGAGTTTGCGAATCTTTTCGTGGTTATTGTATTCTTTGCCTAAGGAGGACAAAGGGTTTACAATATCCAAGAACCTCTCGAACATTTGTGTGACTGTTTCATTTGGCTTCATTTTGAACGCCTCGTACTCTTGAGTAAGTCTGCTGACTTTTGACTCCTTGACTTGAGTCGTGCCTTCATGTGTAACTTCGAGAAGCTTCCATACACCATTTGCCGTTGTGCATGTAGATACCCTATTAAATTCTGTTCTGTCTAAGGCACAAAAAAGAGCATTAATGGCACGTGCGTCAAGACTGGCCTTTTTCTTTTCTTCCTCTGTATAACTGTTTTGGGGTTTTTCAACTAAAACACCCTCGACATTTATACGAGGTGGCTTCTGATAGCCATCAAGAACAATAGCCCATAAGTCAAAATCAAGAGACTTTAAGAAGAAACTCATCCGTGTTTTCCAATAAGTGTAGTTAGTACCATCAAACAGAGGAGGTCTGTTTGTGGCCTGACCTTCACTTGTGAATTTCATAGTAGCCATGTGATGTGCTGTGATCTAATAAATAATGAATAAAAAATAGCACTTTTACCTTGCTTTACCTGTAACACCCGCTCTGATACCAATTGTAGGAACGATATAGTAAAGCGTAATACTCTAGAGGGGGGGTGAATAGAGTTGGCAGCGGAATAATGCTAATTAAAAAGTTAGCAACACAATCACAGTATATAATCACAGATGAAAATAAAGTAAAGGCAGAGTTCAGAAAGCAAACGCAAAGACAGCGATGTATACTGGTATCCCTCTGTTGAGGACTAATCCAGTCGGTAGAACTCTTGCTACCAGTTTGAATCCACTATAGGAAAAACCGCAAGTTTTCTTACGAAGTCCTTGCAACTTCTACAACGCGAGCTTTGATACGAAGAACTCGTCCAACTTCAAATGTGAAGAGGTATTCTTCAATCAAGCCTTCTGATTATAATCTCTCAGAAACTTCTAGACCGTACCGCACTGGCAAATCGACTAGAGGATTATAACTGGCTTGGGATCTGAAAATGAAAGCTCTAGAAAACTCTTTGGAAGGCAGAAAGCTTTTTAGATAGAGAGAAGATTGAAAGTGAATGAGTGAATTGAAATGATCGAAATACTTCTCTATTTATAGGATTTCCAAAGGGAGAACTCTGTCAGAATTCGGGCAGAATTCGGGCAGAACTCGATGAGCAAATCTCGGTCAAATCCGCAACTGCAGGAGGACCAAGTTCCAGAGAATTCAAAATCAAAACGGCCACCAACCGAACTCTGGCCGAACTCTGGCCGAGTTCTGTCAGGGTTAGGTTAGGGTTTTTAAAGTAGGTTTTGGTGATTTTTGAAAACCTTTTTGAAAACCTTTTTGTAAACAATTTGATAGGTTATTTTAAAAAACATTTTGAACTGTTTTGGGAATAGCCTATTTGCCAGTACGACTCGGTGTACAACGTATTCCTAGACTCAAATAAAATGAAAATTACATTGCATAGGAAATACAGACTCAAGTAGGCAAACAGATCTTCAGTCTTGAACGAAGTGAATATCCAATCTTGCTTATGTCCAAGGAGCTGAGATGTCCCAACAAGCTTTGTATATCCAGACAGAGTTTTGATCAATTATTAAAATCAGGTTGACCATATGACCAATGGGCCAACACTATATAGTAATCAACATTTTTCTAAAAAATTGGGAGGGGGGGTGGCCCCCCTTGGACCCAATGTAGATCCGCCCCTAGTTATATGAATATAACCTATGGATATTATATATATATATATCAACTAAAATATACGTATATTTATGTACATGTAAAGAAAGTTCATATTTAGAACCAGCAGTAATAGTATGAGAAAGTCTTTTAGCACGTAACTAACTAAATAAATAAAATTATATAGAGGCTCACATCCTCCCCTCCTTAGAAAATTTCGTCCTCAAAATTAAGAATAATGGTACGATTAAAAAAAGAGTGAGAATCTAAAATACCACGATATTGAAATACGGTACGTAAATTCTTACCTCGATCCTCGAACAAGTGAGAGAAACGCTCCCGAATAGAGTCCTCGCACTCCCAAGTGGACTCGTCCGGAGAATTATGCTTCCATGCAACCCGGACAAGTCGAATAGTATGCCCTCTTAGTACCTTCTCACTGCGATCGAAAATCGCAATAGACTGCTCCACATATGACGGGCTCAGTCCAACTATAATCTCTGAATGATCCAGCACGTGACTAGGATCTGCCATGCACCTCCTTAATTGTGATACATGGAAAACATCATGCACACCCTCAAGTGACGGAGGTAATGTTAGACGATAAGCCACCTCATAAACTCGCTCCAAAATGTCGAAGGGCCCAATGTACCTCGGACTCAACTTGCTTCTGCTCCTAAATCTAATAGCCCCCGAGTTGGTGATATCCTAAAAAATATGTGATTGTCTTCCTTGAACTCCAAAGATCGACGATGAGTATTAGCCCAATGCTTCTACCTATCCTGTGCCGCTCTGAGATGGCTCTGAATCTGCTTCACCTTCTCCACTATTTGAGTCACCAATTCTAGACCAAGTATCTAACGCTCTTCGATGTCACTCTAACAAACTGGAGAACTTCCTGTTATACAGTACCTCGAACGGTGCCATCTGTATGCTCGCTTGGTAATTGTTATTGTAGGAGAATTTCACAAAATGTAGATGATCTTCCCAAGATCCTCTAAAGTCCAACATACATGCTCTCATCATATCCTCAAGTGTCTGGATCGTGCGCTCTGACTGCCCGTCAGTCCGCGGGTGATAAGTTGTGCTGAATTTGATATGACTCCCTAAACTCTCCTGCATACTCCTCCAAAAATGAGATATGAATATGGAATCTCGATCCGGTACAATGCTGACTGGTACTCCATGTAGACACACTATCTACCTTATGTACAAATCAGCAAGAATCTTCATAGATTGCCCGACTCTGAAGGGCAAGAACTGAGCCGACTTGGTGAGTCGATCCACGATGACCCAAACTGTGTCCTTTCCGTTGTGGCTCCTCGAGAATCCAGTAACAAAGTCTATCCTGATATGTTCCTATTTCCACTTTGGAATGAGAAATGGCTACAATAGTCCTACAAACATTTGGTGCTCAGCCTTGACCTACTGACAGACTAAGCATCTCACTACGAATCGAGCGATCTCCCTCTTCATTCCATGCCACCAGTAGTGTTGGCGCAAATCTATGTACATCTTCGTACCTCCGTGATGAATAGAATATATCGATCTATGCGCCTCAGCTATCAACTCCTGGCATAGCTCTCTATTCAAAACCCATAGGCGATCTCCACACCTCAATGTTCCGTCCTTGTGAATTCGTAGCCCTGTCCTTTCCCTGAGTCTCCTAAATCTCGCATATGTAGGCAGAGCGGCCTTGATCCTCTCAACCATGAAAGACTGTACCCCAAGGGTAGATAACTGTCCATCTATACCCGATAGTACGATCTCTATCCCTAACTCCTGGAGATCCTCTAATAATTGATGCTGAGTCGTCAAGAAATATGCTGTGGGCTTCCTGTTCAAAGCATCCGCTACGACATTCGCCTTGTCCGGATGATACTGCAACTTGATCTCAAAATCCTTCATCAACTCTAGCCAACGTCTTTGCCTTATGTTCAGCTCCTTCTACGTAAAGACATACTTCAGACTCTTGTGATCAGTAAATATCTCTATCTGCTCTCCGTAAAGATAGTATCCATAGCTTTAGTGCAAAAATTACTACAACTAGCTCAAAGTCGTGCGTCGGGTAGTTCTTCTCGTGGATCCTCAATTGTCTCGATGCATAAGCCACAAGCTCGCCATGCTGCATCAGTACGCACCCTAATCCGCTTCCAGACAAATCGTTATACACCACAAACCTCCAAATCCTAATGGAAGAGTCAAGATAGGTGTTGAAGTTAAATGCTCCTTTAACTCATCAAAAGCCGTCTGACACTCCTCCATCCACATGAACTCCTGATCCTTATGCATCAAATGTGTCATAGGCTCAGCAATCCTCGAGAAGTTCTCTACGAACCTCTGATAATATTCGACAAGTCTGAGAAAGCTTATAACCTCCGTAACTGATGTCGGTGTAGGCTAAATCTTCACTGCTGCAATCTTCTCTGGATCTACTGCTAATCCATCTCTGGTTATGATATGCCCAAGGAAAGATATCTTGCTCAGACAGAACTCATATTTACTGAACTTGTCATAGAGTCTTTCCTTCCTCAATGTCTCTACCATGGTCCTGAGATGCTCCTCATGCTCGGTTCTTAGAGTGCACCCCAATATGTCACTATGAACACCACCACAAACTTGTCCAAGTACTGGTGGAACACCTTGTTCATCGGAAAGTTGGCACGTTGGTTAAACCAAACGACATCACGAGAAACTCATAGTGTCCATACTTCGTCCGAAAGGCTATCTTCGGAATGTCCTCTTTTTGAACCTTGATCTGGTGATAGCCTGACCTGAAATCAATCTTTGAAAACACACAAGCACCATTCAACTAGGCAAACAAATCATCTATATGAGGCAAGGGGTACTTATTCTTCACTGTTACTACATCCAGCTCCCTGTAGATGATGCACAATCGTACCAATTCCATCCTCCTCCAACATGACAAGACTGGAGATCCCTAAGGTGAAACACTTGGCCAAAATAAAATCCTAGTTCTCTAGCTCTCATACCTGGACCTTCAGTTCCTATAAACTCGTGCTTCTACTTGAGTTTGGACATCTTTGGTTTCCCAAAATACTGTCCTCTTTTATGATTAATGGTTCCCAACTTATTGTCTAATTCTTTCACAGGTTTCTTCCAGCATTTTCTTAAGCCTTACGGTTAAATTCTACCCCTTACTTGATCTTTGTAAATCCATTCCCTTATAACCTTTATCACTTAGTCTAGGTTCCATCCTAAAATAATTTCCTTGTACTACTATACCAATATTCGTCTCCATTACAATTCTCTTTTCATCTTTCCTCTCCTTTTATCATATAAGTAATCTCCTCATAAATTCTTGTTGAGTTTGCTCTCTTTATAGTTCCATTTTATCCATAAGCTTTTATTGGCATCATTTCTTAATTCTCAATCTAATTCGCTTAGTTCCTTTGACCAAATGTCTCTAAATAGTACTACCTATATTTGTTTCCTAAATAGTACTATCCATATGTGTTTATCTCTTCTAACCATAAGCATAATTTCATCATATATTCATCATTTTATACCTCTAAGTGTATACATCCAATTGAATCTAGTTGTGATCTGATACTATCTTTGTAAAAGTTCATACCCATTATCACCTTTAGGGTTTGTCCTAGGTACAAGGTCACCAACTATTTCATCCTAGTTAATCCTCTTCGTAATCCTAGACTTAACTTATGTCATATATCATATCAATGCATTCCCAAGGTTGTATTCCTCAATTTGCTTCTTTTTCTTCTAAGTTATCATAGTATAATTGTAAAAATTTATCTAATCATGACATTAGATAACCTTTTTCCAAAGTGAGAAACTCATTATTTTTTTCTTATAGTTACTCATCCAATTATAGATTATAACTAGCCATAACATCTAGTTGTACATTTCTTATAATCATTCCATAAAATTTTGAATTGTTACCATCAAGCAATCCTTCTAGTCTCAAATATTTCCAAATCACTCCTAATTTAGGCTATTGTTAGGGTCTGTTTCGTTCCATGTTCCTACTGCTAGGTTCAAATTTTACACTAAGTCTTGTACCTTCAATATATTCTAGCTCAAATATCTAGAAAATATCTAGTATAATTTTTATGCCCCAGTACTGAAATACAGAGACGGACTAGGCCAGCTACACCGTATAAGGTGTAAAAATGTCATATGGCGATTGTGGCTGTCAAGTGTCACGTCCTGACCCCAAAAATTGCTCATCCTCACATCGATTTATCCGAATCGTTCATCCTCGCTGGGGCGTGATACCGAACGAGTCTGGAGTTGCACTCGTACAAGACAAGATGACAAGTTCTAAAATGGTTACCTTTGATTTGATATTAGCAACAGAAAAAAATAGAGTATATGAAACAATTCTCTTTATTGATGAATGAACTAAGATTACAAAAGCTTTCAATAGCCCAACCGAATTTGCCAGATTGGCTACAACACTCAAGTTATCTCTTGCCCACAAAGGATTTCACTATTCCGTATATCATGTCTTTAATATCTTGACCGCATCAATCCTGTTACAAGTCCGAGCATCAATGCGATTGCACGTTTCAAACGCTACGACATTCCGTGCCTCAGTGCGATCAAGCGAAGCTTCGCTGTAAACAGAATGTATCCTGAACCTGCGGGCAATCTAGTAGGGGATTAGTACTTTCGTCCTTGCTGTACTGATCAAAGGCCCACTTAAATAAATCAATATTTTTTATATATTGATTCATGCAACATACAATTTAGTTATCTTTCTATGTTCTCCTTAAGATATGTTTCATGGCATATTCGAAAGTAGTAAAACATGATATCATGGCAAGCATGTTATTTCGATTCACATAAGCAAGCAGGCAACCAATAACAATCTCGTGTTGTTTCATGACTTCTTACCAAATATTGACGCACTCGCCCTTGCACCAACGCAAGGTGAATATGTCTCATTCCTTCCCTGTCATGTTATAAGTGCTCTGTGTAGGAGCTCTGTGTTTCTGTACTTTTGGCCCAACGTTCCTTAACTATATAAAGGTCATTGGCATATCCGTGCCGGAATGGACTAACTTGTTTCTCTTTTCTTTTCTTTTCTTTTTTCACACTGGATAACTCGACGTCCTCCCCGTACGGGTTACTGGCCTAATATCTGAAGGACGCCAAACTTATCATCGATTGTGGCTTATCACACCAGTGGCAGATCGCAAGTCATACCCAAAAGATGTACACTAACAATGATTATTCATCCCTCCTAGACCGAACGGTCCCGATGACCCAGCATTTAACTCGTTTGAGGGAAATTACCATACCCTGTGCATGGGCAATATCTCAAGTCCATTCGACCATGCAACGCACGTCAAACCTATACATTCAAACAATTTGCCTATCTCTATTTCAATTGGCACAATGTCCCAACTCAATGTTCATCAACGAACACCCCGAAGGCCATAAACATTTCGAGGCACCATGTCGTATTCAACAGTTCTGTCACGTTCGTGCCACAACTATCCTCTCCATAATGAAGCCATCTTTTGTAAGTCTCGAGCACGTACATACGTTTTGATATAGTTATTTGACATTCCTAGAGTCGTGCATTCGATGCACTCCATGTTCTACGCCTTAATGTTCAATGCAATAGACTTATGTTCCTTCCCTCCGACTCGTGCAACTGAGACACGTCTCGATTGGGTATTCAATTTTCTATAGCTCGTGCACTGAGATACTCGTGTCGATATAGTCTTTCAATGTTCTAGCATACTAACTCATGTGCGGGGGCACGGAATGACTCATACGCTGAGGCATTTGTCGATACAGTTATCCCATGTTCTTATGGCTTGCGCACCGAGACGCTCGCCTTTGCGATATTCAACGTTCAATAGCGACTTGTATATTTGATGTACATTTTATTTCAATTGTTCTATCTAGTGTTCGACATGCACTATGTTCATCTTTCGATCGAGCCATACCCGTAGTCTTGATAGGTTAACTTAGCATACAACTATATATTTTACTTAGGCATAAAGAAGTAGAAAAGAGAAGTTAAAGTCCCCTCACCTTAAGTCGATACGTCTTGTCGTTTCGCCGAGCCGATATGGCTCAATTTCATAACTTCGTTGCACAGCCAACTCTTTTGACTTAGCCATTCGAGCACTTCGTGCTTCATTGAATTATACGACCGATTTGGCTTACCGTGCCTATCCCTCAGTCTATTACGAGGCGGTGATTTGGTTTTGTGGACGCCATTGCAAATAAAGCAAAATGCTGACCTCTTATATTTCAGCGTAAATGTATAGCCTGCACACGAAACCAACTAAAATCAATACTTGTCCGAATCGAACTAATGCCTTGTGCCGATTCAATTTCTTAGATCTTCGAACTGACTTAATGCTTTCTTCCAGGCTAATTTAACACTTGCATCGAACTTACTCGATGTGTTCCTTCGGATCAACGATACTCTTTGCATTAATTCACATCGATACATTTCTTGGGTCTACGTACTCTTTGCATCGATCTGACTTGATGCTTTTTTCGGGTCAAGGTAACTCTTGTATCGATTTGCATCGATACTTAATCAGGTCAACGTGACTCTTCGAGTCAACGACTCAGCATAATGCACCATACGGAGTGTGGCATTACATAATATACCACTCAAAATAAGGTTCATCCTCGAACCGAAACTAACACTCAATTCCAAGTGTCTCTCTAGATCGTTTCACGATCTTGTCCTACTATCGTTGTTCCATTTCAAACACTCGTACAAGCTTTCATTAACTTTTAGTCTTTCCTGCAGCTCAATTTGAATTTAGTATACAACTTGATTTGGATCATACACCTATTCAAGGCGTCCCAAAAATATGTGTATTTCAGCCAAGCCCAATGGTAGAAAATTGGAACAAAGCTGACAGGTAAATTTTAATCCTATGCTTGCCATCTCGTACTCTCGATCGGACTTATCTTTAGCGACTGCCCTCGAAATTTTATCGTATACGTATATTCGATAGATACGTGATTCATTCAACAAAGTCGTCACAAGCGATGCGATTCAAAAACCACATTTCTCATTTTTATAAGTTTTTGCAAAGACCATCAATACCATGCATTGCGTCAAGCCGTTGCGCATCCGATTGCAATGATCCTCCGCAACGCCTTGCGTTCGAAGTCGCTGCCCAACTATTTCCGAAGTCTGGCTATGCAACTTATCTCGATACAATTTCCTTTGTTGACTTGCAATTGCATCAACATTCAGGGCTACGCCCGCTAGGTCACTTACCTAGACACCGTGCTTAAATTCTCTCGATGCAACTTTAAATTAACGTTGCACAAAGGCAATGGTCCTTCCGACGCAATTGTTTAACAATGCTCATAGACAATGGTCTTTCCAACCAGAAAGTTTAACTCAACTCGACAGTGCTCAAAGGCTACAATCGTTCCGACATAAAGGTCTTTACGATGCGTCTTATGTTCGATTCCTATCAAGTAGGAATTCACTAGCCAAATTCCCAACTTGTTTGTCTCGCAACATCAAATATAAGTTCGATTCACGCAAGCTCAATTGCAAGGTAAATCCAAATCTAATGACATAACTCGTAAGACATTCTCTTACCGCTCGCTCTCGTGCATAGCACGATTCTCAAAAATCGTCTAGACTTATCATCAACATGCAACACATTATATTTGTTATCGATGAAATTTCATATACGACATCGCATGGGTCATCTTACAGGTCTGCAATATTTATTTTGATTTGGTGGTCAAGTCTTCTAGGGACAGTTACTATGAACCATGCTCTATCTTATTTCGGAGCCAAATCACGTTCCGACCATTTTTATGGTACTAACCCGAATACGGACAAAACTATTTCTATCGGTGCAACTAATACACAACTATCCTCCGAATAATTCATGCACTACCGTTGATAATTTTGCAATTCACGAAACATCTAATCGTATTGAGTTTGAGTCTTTCTACCCACGGTCGACACCCAAGATACCATACGTATCGAAACAATCGTCAATGACTTTATGGTATCGCCTGATCAATCACAAAGTTTACAATCAACTAGTTCAACATTCTCGTATTATTATTTACAAAAATCTCGATATCGTAGGCCGGTCCCATTTGTATTCTCACATCGTGCTTATGTTTCTAGCTTATCAATTTTTGATAGGTCCTATCAATTTCAATAGTACGAGGGTCAACTTTGAATCTGCATCAATGTCGACTTTAGTTCGTATTGCATACATCCAAGTTCACTACAAACTTTTTTATACGCATCAATTCATTTTTTGATTTGCCGAATCCTACTATAGTTTGATCGCATAACCGAGTTACTGATTATTCAACATCGAACCCTCGAGCTATACGATCACGCCCTCTAAGTTTTGCGTATTTCAGCCATACTCAATTGAGTTTCGCCGCAACGTAACCAACTATTTACTTAGGCACGATTATCCGCATCAACTAACATTTTTATCGAAGTCGCAAGTCCTGCGATCCGATTACAATGTGCATCGCCCAACATTTCTATTGAGATCGCAAGTCGTGTGATCCGATTACACTTTGCCTCGACTAACATATTCATCGAGCTCGCAAGTTGTGTGACTCGTTTATAACGTTTCTACTTTCCTATCCTGCCGATTCGACTATTGCCTCAAGATATAATCATTTCGTTAGTCTCGATCATTCGACCGACTTGTAACTTTTCGTTCGACGTATCATTCATTGATACGACTTCTCGTCCTATCATTCCAACCGATTATCGAAGAACACTTGCATCAACATACCGTCATACAAATTTTCAATCGAGTCTTGGTACTCTTCCGTCCGTTACGGACAAACCTTCCACAATTCTCATAACGCATCGATGTAATCCATCGCACAAGTGGCATAGCATATACCACTCCGAATCGAGTCAATTTTTTCCATAGGTGATATGGCATATACCATTCGAAAGCAAGCCATTACCTTCGTATTATACTCGGTATGAACCAACAATCTATTTTAACTCACGGTTTCTATAGTGATCATGCCGATCACAACCGTAACTTTTGATTAATCCAAATCCGACACAACTCTGCCAATGTTCTCATTTGCCAACACAAGCTCGGTGCGCAACCGAACGATTCATTTCTCATCGACTTACGATTTCAATTTCATCTGTTGCACCTCGTGCAATGATTTATTTCCACATCCGTTGAACCTCGTGCAATGATTTATTTTTGACATTCAGAGTCAATGCTCGAATCCGTTCAACACATTAGATATCAAATTTTATTTTCTTTGCATCGCATCATTCACAATTCAACTCGTTGCATTTGATACGGCAACATTCTACGACTTTCATTATATCGATGCAATTGATATTTCTCATCTCAACTGTTGCATTGAAACAATAAACATTTTGATTCACATTTCACAACTTGTTGCACTTGCAGCAACAAATATCTTAATTCACATCTCGCGACTTGTTGCACTTGCATCAACAAATATGTTACGGCTTATTACACTCCATGCAATAAACCTTTTACAACTTTTTCAGTAAACGTTATGTAATTTCTAAAACACATGCAACAAAATTACACGGCTTGTATTAGACTTATTGTACGGAACATCCAGTATGGCATCGAGTAGAGTCAATAGTGATTTGATTAGTGGTAGGCAACTCCTTAGAATTAAAACGAAGCAAGCATCCTGAGAAAATTGAACCTAGAGCTCTGAAACCAATTTGTTACGTCCCGATCCAAAAAATCGCTTGTCCTTGCAACGATTTATTCGAATCATTTGTCCTCGCTGTATTGCCTCGTCCTGCTCAGTCAATCGGAGGAATCGGAACGCCGACGGCGTTCAGACCTAGGCTTACAACGGTGACTCGAAGGCCCGCTCGGTCAAGGCGACTCCTCGCTCAGGTGGGATAGTTTCGATGAACTTGCCTCATCTTAGCCTTCACATAATAAATTACATGTTTTCAACTTGCACAAGTAGGCTTGATAATAAAAGAGACGAATCCACATAGATAAGAAAATAATTCCGACGGGTCGAACTGAGTTAGAATATAGAAAGGTCCAATGGCCGGCTTAGAGTTGGTGCATGGCGTGCTTTAAAAAATGACACTCGGTCCTTCGTCCCGTGGCTTGGGAGAAGAAAAGTTGGTCTTCGCCACAAGCTAAGAGTTAGCCTAAGTCATATGCGTCGCCCGTATAAACGCTTCATAAAGCATGCACGGTCCCATCGTCCAAGGCTTGACGCAGTCCTTGCTCGTCAAGTTGATATACGATTAAGTTAAGCTAAGTGATTCTAGGCGATCAAAGGCATTCTAAGCACTGTCCCACATTTTCTTCTGTTGTCGATATTACTTGGTTTTACGATCGTATAGAGTATGACTTGGGCGGTGGTGTCGTATAGAGTTCAAGTTGGTTTAAGGCACGATGTCACGTACCTAGTATTTTTAAGGCACGGGCCACGGTTGATTTAATTGAGTTGGAAGGAGGGCTTTCAAATAGTCGTTCCTGAGTCGAATGAAATGATAGAAAAAGAAGGAAGAATGCTCGCGACCATGGGTCGTCGAGGCGAGGTCTAAGATGTGAGAAGTATTGAACTTGGCCCTGAAAGAGATGGTAACACTAGAAGTAGAATGACTATGTGAGACGTCAGTTCGAGTCGAGTCTTGCATGGTCATTATCAAGCTCCGAGTCGACAAACCGTTCGTCCTCGGTAATATTTTGCTGAATCGATCGTCCTCGCTAAGACGTGATGCCGTACGAGTCTGGAATTGCACTCGTACAAGGCAAGAACGTTACGTTGATTTTATATTAAAATACCAAGTTGAAACTTCATAAATCACATCAAATTGAGACGCAGTATAGGAAGATAGAATACACTTTTCATTCATATCTTGTAACGAAATGCAAGTCGTAATTACATTGGATGCCGTTGCGACTACATTGATTGAAAACAAAAGAAAACATACTCGACAAGCTGCCTGAACTAACACTTGCCGTTCCATACATTCACCCCTTTATACATAAGACTTCGATTGAATTGGCTTCAAAATACTTCAGCATAGGAAGAGCTTCAAAACGACTCTCCGTACTTCAGGTTCAGTTTAGAGCGCCCACCGCACCTGGGGAATTTGGGGGAGGGGATTAGCACACTCGCTAAGTGGACGAGATGAACCCACTCGTCTAAACCGACTCTGATTGTTAAGGTAGGCATGATTTAGAGTTGTCTTTCTATTTAGAACTAAATGAATTCAGTTCATATCGATAGCCATCTTTGAGTAATAAAGCATACAGTAAAAACATAGCGATTTATCCCATTTCTTACCACGACCGTGCTCGTCCCTGCATAAAAATAAAGATAATACAAACTACCTGCATAAGACAATAGGTGAGCATGCTACTATCTTATATGTGCGGTCATTGGTGTTATACACCACATGGGACTATCGCAACGGCATTTTGGCCCGTTCAGTCTAGGTTGCAAGCCTGATTGACGGTCCCGAAATGCATCAGTGCCGAAGCACGATTAATTATTCCCCCTAGGTTGATTCGATTCCGATGCCTCAGATACCGATTCGAGAAAAATCAACTTGTGCACAAACTGTCCATGACCATGCCAATGCGTGAACAGTTTAATATATGCAACATTTTTGTATAGCGCGGACAGTATTGAACGACATTATCATTTCTTCCATCTCATGCAACGATTCATTTTTTCCAAAGCCGTACTCCCGATTTAGCGTCCCGTGGGCACCAAATAGTCCGAGGCATCATAACCTACGATCGACGTTTATTATTTTGCAGCACGTGAAATAGTCTATCTTTTTACTAGAACCTTAAACTTTCTCGTTTATGTGAGAAACTTGTATTTTTCAGAGTAGATTACTCTAAATTGATATATTTTTCCCGAGTTCTTGACCTTAGTGGATTGGCATGCATTAACTTGGCATCGTCAATTTGAATGAATTCGAGGCAAAGGAAATTTTGTTTGCGGGACAGAGTAGAAAAGATGGGGCCGAATTACCCACCAAGTTCTTTGAATCGTGCCGACCGTCGAAGCATTTCGTAATGTTCAAGCTTTAGTTACGCGAGCTCCTACAATGACACCAACTCTTAGTTATGATTCCTTCTTTATTCCCTTGCTTCGAAATTCGTAAATTGCATCCAGAAAACGACGCGAAAGCACTTCATCAAAACCCAGCGGCAAAAGCTCCAAGAAAACCATACAGCGGTCCGGTCCAGTCAAAGGGACTCTTATATAGAGCTCACTCGCCGAGACGCAGCCCGCTGCATCTAGGACTTATTTCAACAGAAGTCGTTCCATTAGTTGGATCGATTCTCGTAATATCCGTCAAAATCGATTTGATCGATGCCGCAAGGTGTTATCGTTAACCAAGCTCAGCGATCGAGTCAGATGGCCATCTAAGTTCCCGACCGATCTGACTAGGCGCAAGCATATTATGAAGTCCATCGCCTATCGAAAGTGGGGCGCTACAGTCATTGGACAACTTGTACAAGGTGAGTTGATGTTTCTCGAACGGCGACCCGGGTGGCCCACGGGACCGTTTCGATAGAGACATGATTAGTAGTGCTGGATGACCGCGTGGGTTAGACGGGGACATGCAGCGAAGCTCTCTACTCACGCTAGCAGGGGACGAACGTCTAACAAGCTATGTTAGTCCATGATAGCACTGGGCGCTAGTAACTAGTTCATATAGATGAGTCGGCATGGCGGCAACCCGCGTGTGTGCCTTTGGATTGAGTCGGGTATTGAGTAGATTATATCAAGGAGTCGAGTTGAATGTGTGTATACAGTTAGAACACAAAATGTTGGGACTAAGATTTGGCTGCAACGTAGGCGACGTGCTTTGGCACGAGATTTGGTGTCGAGTCTTAAATTGTCGGCATATAAGTTGCATAAGTTGGATTTGAGTCATCTTGAGTTTAAGTCAGGAAACGTCGCAAGGCAAAGTCGGTCGAGTGACACTTAGCCCACAAGTCTTGATTGGGTCAGTTGGTGATTAAAGTAGCAAGGGTCGTGAGGCAGCGATATGGTTAAGTCACACTGAGTTACGAGGCACGGCACAATGGACTTGTAGCGCGGTCACATAGAAATGGAGTCTTATCGTGCAGTTGCTGTAGAAGCATGAAAATTTCAGCAGTCTTGACAACCATGCACCCAAGCCACAGAAGTCATATGCGCCCAAGTCCTCAGAGCAAGCTATGCGCCCAAGTCACCAGAGCAAGCTATGCACCCAAGTCACCATTGCAAGCTATGCGTCCAAGTCACCAGAGCAAGCTATGCGCCCATGCGTCCACTCTAGACTTCTCCAGAAGGGGGCGTATAGCCCTGTTTTAGGCTATGCGCCCAAGTCAGGACAGTCCTCGACTCTGTCAAACGCACGATCAATCGTGCACCGAAATATACGGCCACGTCAGTCTCCACGAGCAGTCGTGCACCGAAGCATGCGGCCACGTCAACCCCACGATCAACCCACGATCACGCAGTCTGCATGCGCCTACACTCTATGAGCCCAAAGCAGGACTATGTGCCCACATGAAAATCAGTGTATTTTATCATGTTGGCGCATAACATCATTCCAGCACAGAAACGACTATAAAAAGGGGTCTCATACCTCTTCAAAGGACAGAACGGAGAGCATTTTCAAGAGCCAAATTGCTGTACTTTTTGCCAGTGAGCCGAGAGTTAGCAATTTTCTTAGGTTTTCTCCTACTTTTGTAATCGAAGTATCAATGGAGTAAATGAGCAACTGTCGCTCGATCTCCATCATCCCATTCTCCAGATTTTTTTTGTACTAGGGGATCCTAAGCGCAGGATCTCTTAGGCGTACTCGATTTGTGGTGCCTTACGCCAATAAGAAAAGATAACATTTCTTCTTCTTTTTTATGTGTGTCCATAAAAATGACGACTCTGCTAGGGACTATCTTTTCCTCTGACGAGAAGGTGGTGATGCAATCCGTTACCGACAAAGTGGGGAGCACTCAGAAGATGTTGATTGTGAAGTTCGATCAGCAGGCGTTCGAAGAGATGCTCTCGAGGGATGGCTCTACTCCCTTAAAATCAGTGAAGCCAAACAAGTCTCGCAAGACTTGGCTTCCGAAGGCTCGTGGTGCATATCCTGCCAGTGTCATGGAAGATATGCAACCGGAGGACTCTGTCACGTGGGCACATAGAGCTCCTCTATGGGCGCCTGGCTCTGCCACAGAAGCTCCATAAATGAAGAAGGCGTATACCGTTCCGGGCTCTACTAGCCCAGCAACTTCTCTCTTGTGCAACCAACAACAGAGTGTTCAACGCTCGAGACTTGGCAAAGGAAAATACTACGATGCCAAGAATCGAAGTGTTTGACTCTCTGGGCAAACGCAGCGAGGCTCATAAACGAAGGAGACAAAACTGGAAGAAAACAATACTGCTTCACCAAGCATGCGCCCAAAGCTATGCGCCCAAGTGGGTGTGTGGGCACATAACTCTGGCCAGAAGACTTCTGTCTTCGACAGATTATGCACCCAGGGTCATGCGCCCAAGGCTATGCGCCTAAGCTCTACTGACCCATACTATAAGCCCACATCGAGGAAGCTTAGACATGCTATCAAGACTTCTGGAAAGCATACACCCAAAGGCAGAATCCAGGGTCTATGCGCCCACAGCAAAAAGACAGGCCCCAACGCGTATAGTACAGGGCTGTCTTCAAGGTCATCACAGAACTTAGGTGTGGGGGTTACCCCTGCACGTGAACTAAGTCCGGATGCGCCAACTCTCCTTACAAACCTATATGCAAAGCTCGACGATGCATGTGACATAGGTTTAAAGGCAAAACTCCCTTCTGCTGACTTACGCGATATGATAAATCATAAGCGTAAAGCGAAGGAGGATACAACAATTTATAGCGTACATCCGTGTACCAGTATTGTCATCAACTGTTGCTGCTCCAAAGCAACGAGAGTACTTCAGAGGCAGTCCATGTTTCGACGGCTGCATCGCTCTGACGATGAAAAGCCACTGTGTGTTTCATCCAACATGGCTTCATGGGGTCCCCCTTATGGGAGCCCCAATCAAAGAAGGTGGACCACAAACCCAACTTTTTCTTTCAGTTCCGCGAACAGAAGAAGAAGAAGTCTGCCAACAGATAGCCAGCAAGCTGTCACATCTAAAAGAGTCTATATGGGTACTCGGTCAAGGACGAGATTCCGTATAGATGACGAGGACTCCCAAGCTGGAGGTGATGATCCTTCAGCTGGGGGTAGTATTCCCTCAGAGTCTGAAGCAGATGACCTTCACACCGGGGGTAGCCTTCCAGATGACGATGTTCTTTTCGAGTCTGACGGTGACTATATACCTCCCCTACCTGAAGATGAAGGACTTTTCAACTCAGAGATAGATAATATCAGCACCAGTTGTACTATTTCCTCTGTTCATCCTCGTATGTTATCTACATACATGGTAGATGGAGAGAGACCTGAAGAAGCCAGTGATCAGACCAACAAACGGCTAGAGGGTCTTAAAACAGCATTTGCCAAGATCACTGATATGCTTACCTGTATCATGGCGATCCAAGCTGCTGGGACTGTTCCTCCACCTTAACAAAATGTTTCAACATACATTAGCCGACTCATAGCAACAACCCTCCTTCACTACAGAAGGAGTATCATTTCGTTGTGCCTCCTCCAAATCTTGCAAATGATAGGGGTGGTCCTTCACCAACGACGCCTGACAACCGTACATCAGCCGTTTCTTAATACCTGCTCAATCAATAGAAAGCAATTGATTCTCTTGTTGTCCATCTCGATACCATATCACACAAAGACAAGTTTTAGAAGATGAGGATATCTTAACCTTATCCTCCTGAATGGAAGAATGCTACTTGCCCTCCTAACTACAAGCCACTGATGCAAAATTCATTTGACGAGATGACTTCTTCTCGCCAACACATGACATACTTCAACACACAGACTCTACACTTATCCAGGAACGATCCGTTCTTATCAAAGCTGTTTATTAGCACCTTGCAGGGGATAACTTTTGAATGGTTCTGCAGTCTGCCTGACGGTTGTATTAATTCCTTTAAAGACTTGGAGAGGTTATTTCTCAACAGGTTTTATGACAGTAGCATGCATGTTAGTATGTCCACCCCCATCGAGACCAAGCAAAGGAGGACTGAGTCTGTAATTGCTTTCATCGAACGCTTCAGGCGACTAGCATTGAAGATGCCCTTCGGTATACCAGATTCAGAACTTATGGATACTTGTCGACATAACTTCCTTCCTACAATAAAGTTCTGTCTAGGTATACATAAGTATGATACATGGCTCGCTTTTATTAGGGCCGCTGATGCTGCTGAAAATGACGTCCCTAATCTGGAATTACTGGGGTTAAAAATACCCAAATCTGAAGACAAAGGCAAGCACCCTCAAACTATCCCTGTCCGTGGGGGTAAAAGAAAAGAAGTCTTCAAGGTCGACACTTCCAAGGGAGCTTCCAATTCTCAGGGAGCTCCTGACAAACCTAAGGAGACTTTCTCCTTTGACGAGGATGATGTTATTACTATTTTTCACACATTGACGAAGGGTAATAAACTGACATTGCCTCCACCACGACGTCCTACGGAGGCGAACCAACTCAACGATCCCAAGTACTGTCTTTATCATCAGTACGTGCACCACTCTACCAAGAATTGCATCATCTTGAAGAAGAAGATACAACAGCTTATCGACAGCCAAGTAATCAACCTCGAAGTTGAAGACAAGGTTGTATCTTCTAACATGATCTCTCTTTAATTTGGTGACTTTCCTCCCACAGAAGTCCCAGACGGCGTAGTCCCAATCCCCAAGGCAATAATGGAAGTCGTCAACCTGCCGCCAGTTCGCAACTCAACCTTGGTGCCACTCACGATTGAACGTGGCACTACACCAAATAAGGTCTTTTACGGCCCACAATTTGTGCCGTAAAACTAATTTTACGACTCACAGGGTCGTGCCGTAAAAGTTCCAGCCGTAAAAGGGTACGAGTATTTACGGCGTGCAAAAATAGGCCGTAAATTAGGTAAATGCACGCCGTAAATGAAGTTAATAGGAAAGTTTAGATGTTATTTATGTCTCATAATGCAGGCCGTAAATACTAATCTTTTACGACTCAAAGTGATGGCCGTTAAAGTATTCAATTTCTTCAATTTATGGCATATATAGCAAGTCGTGAATACTTAAAACGAAAACACATAATCTAACATTAACGGCCCAAAACCGTAGGTCGTAGAAGATGTGTTTATGACTCAAAACGAGGGCTGTTAAAGGGTTGATGAGTTTTATTTTGTGGCTCACAAGGCATGCCGTGATTATGGTTTTTTTAATATCAACATTTAAATAGCTACAAATGTAAATTAATCAACCAAAATCAAATATGACTATAATATGGTTCTCAGAGTATTTTCAACAAAAATCAAACTAATTGTACATCCATTGAGAGTATTTATTTCCAACGAGTTGGACTAAATCGACAAACATTAATAAGATAACACAACATAATAGAATCTTAACACAAAGCAAAAGTGTTTAAATTGGATTTCCAATAGCAAAGTTATTTTCTTACAACAAGATCTCAAAACAAAAGTCTTTAAGCTCAAATAAAAAATTATTGTCCTACTACAAGAGCAAAAGTCACTTTGTGTTACTACAAAAGCAAGTCACTTTGTCTTACTACAAAAGCAAAAGTCACTTTGTCACCATAGCTGGACACTTCAAGACCTTTAACGATTTTCAAACCTTTAAGCTTAGAATAACTCATTTTCTAGAAGCATGCCTCCCCTCTTCTTTAAGCTTTACCTGAAGAAAAAAAAAACAATATTAACACAATAAAGATTGGGAGACGTTATAATATCCAATAAAGAATCTGCTGACTTGATTGCAATTTTCATCTTGTACGAAAGCCTAACAATAATCATCAAGATGTACATGATGCTCAATATAACATAATCCTCAACAATCGACCGACCAGCTCAAGACAAATCAGAAGGCTATTTCCGGTAAATATTAAGTATGGAAGAAAAGATAGTCCTATAAGAATAAAATGAAGCCAATATGGCAGCATTGGATTTTCAAAATATTAAATAAGACAGAGGAAAAAGAAGACACTTAAAAGTTTACCTGCAACTAAAATTTCATATCCAACATCATTATAAGGAATGGTTATATGAAAACCCGAAGCACATGAGACAATGTGATAATTAATTAGAACTACATTATATTAAGGAATGGTTTTGTACCTATCATAAGGAATGGTTATATAAAATTTCATATCCAACATCATCATAAGGAATGTTTTTGTACCTATCTGATATATATATCATCAATGTACCCGTATTCGTGTCCTATGTCATGTCTCCATGTCCATATTTTTGCAGCATAAATAGCAACTAACAATGTGCTTTAGCTGATGTTATGCAGAATTAGACACAAAACTGATTGGTTCATAGGATGTAGTTGTTGTAGTCCTGAGAAGAGGGAGTTGTGTACAAGTTCTTATGAATTGAGTAAAATTTGATTTATCTGCTATGTCAGGTATTTACCTTGATTGCATTTGAGGCTAGTTCACCAAAGAACAGAACGCATGGAATAGATTGGCAGGCCTTGTCAAAGAGTTCATGGACGTTGGCCTCGCTCTCCCCAAACCACATTATCAGAAGCTTAAGAAAGTCCAAGTGGACGACGACGAGTAATTCCTCACTGGCAACTATAATAGAAAAAACATGTTGCAGAAGTTAGTGAAGCAACTCTTATTATGCCATGAAAAAAGCTTGTATGCACTTGCCTCGATCTCATTATCCTTGTCACTAATGTTTCCTATGGTCCGTACATAGTGTCCATACGGATATCGAGATGAATAGTCCCAAGAATCAACAATAACAATAATTCTCTTGCCAAAAAGATTATCAACCTGTCGAGTTTTGAATCCAGATCTTAGGAATTCTTCGGTCTTTGGAGACAAATAAAGCATGGGCAGTTCCACCATGACCTGCAGGCATAGGCATTGTATCCAGAGACCAATAGTAGCTACACATAAGCAAGTCCATATAAGAGCTCCAACAAAATAATGATGTCATTATTACATGATTCCTACATAGAACTACCTAAGCATTTACAAAGGGATTAAGTGATACAAAATACAGAGACTCATTTTATACTAAAGCTAATAAGTATTATAATAATGAGAAAAATGTGGTAACTCTACAGTATCATACATGAAGTCAGATTAGTTACGTATACTGAGTCTATTGACACAATAAGTTTGGGGTCTGTACAGAGTCAAACTTTGTAGGACCTTTGATGAAATAACGCACCATAAATTGTTCCATGGCTGATGTCAACTAGTCATCAAATACATTTCATAGGGTAGAAGGACTCAATCTAACACAATACTTAAATGGTGTTCCATAGAAATGTAGCAAAAGGAAACTATTACAGTGCACAACGGAAGGTTAAAGTAACTTGGAGATGTAAGACAAGGATAATTCTTCCACTAATTCTTCTGCTAAAATTTTTAGAAGTGAAGGAAATATAATCATGATACATAAGCATGATGACAATAAACCAAAAAAATGGTAGCCATAACCAGGTAATTGCATCATATATTATCACATCAGAACCAGGTTTATCAGAAAATCAATAAATGAGAAGGAAGGGAAAGTATCTATAAGTTTCAAGACTGTTAAGTTGTTTGTCAACTTACGAGTGCCAATTAGGCTTTTCCAACAACATGCCCGACCGGACGACTTGAGACGGTCAAGTAGAAGCAGCAGTATGTCGTACTTGATTTATACTCTTTGGGGCATCATCAGCACTGCTTGGATCCAAGTGTACATTATCTTCCTCGTCATCCTCTAGAAGGAAGAAAATCAAGCAAACATGCACAAGAAGGAATCTTTATATATAGACACACATATCAAGATGTATACCATCATCAACAATGATCGAAGACTAGCCCTCATGCCAGTGGTCTTGAGGTAGGAGTTCAACAGCAACAATGTCTCCATCAAAAGCTTTCATGTTACTGCGTCCATGGATAACTATTTCATCGCCTATACTCTCACTTCTAACATAAGCTTCAAATAGATTGTAATGGTTGACTCGAAGTTTTCCTTGATGATGTATCCAATGTAGCAGACCTGAGGCAATCTCTGATATAGGCTTGTGCTGCATTATCAAATATATCCAAGTTTATGGAAGCATAACAAATAATAACATAACAAAACAATAAAATAAAATAAAATGAAGCAGGAAGGTGATTACATCCCTAACATGTAAAGGGCAACATACCTCACTGTAGATAATTTTCCTCTTTAATGGTCTCAGATCTTCAACATCAATTATTGTTGCATCTTCAAATGTAGGAAGAACAACCAAGTACAGCAGCTCAGGTCGCCCAAATGACCCCACGTATGATTCAACTGAAACAAAAAATTCTAGTCTGATGGGCTTTTGGTTGTAAGATAAATAGTTCATCATATTTATGTCCTAGGCAACTAATTTTCTAGACTTGATACTATGATGGTGATGATGATTTCAATTGCATTTTAATTTTCCAAGGAGGCATTCTTGTTCACTTTTAGGATCTTCAGTAACTTGGACCTAGAATTATCCTTAAAGTTAACTAACATGTTTCCAAATTCAGTTTCCATATCGCACAGTTATACAGCCTGAAAGAGAGTAGCCCCCCTCTGTGTCGCTTAGGTGTACTTCTTGGTATATTCTTAAAAGTTAGCACTCAAAAGCACTGCTATACAGGAAATACATTGCAAATTTTGTCCCATTTCCCATTATTATAGCTACTAAAATTTTGGTTAGGATCACCATTACATAGTGCAAATAAGATCGTCCGTTCCAAACCAAGAACACTTCAAAACGGGTGAAATGTACTTTTATAAAAAGAAGAGTAGGCAACGGGCCACGATCAGCAGATGAAGAATATGGTCACCACTGGGACATGCATAAAACTTTAGATGGGTTGACAAGTTGAATCATTATTCAAGGCACAGATATTTTGTATGAATATATGAACAATAACTCAAACAAACTAATTTCATACATATGAAGAATACACTTATTGTCACTCTTGGTAGAAGAAGATTAAATGCAGATGCAATTTTTGATGTCCACAACAACTCGTATTTGACTCAGTAGGTGGTGTTAAATCCCGTCACTTTTAAAAGTGTATAGAATGCAACAGGAAAAATAATACTGGAAACTGGCAAGTAAAGCTTAAAGAAGACCGATTTTTTTCTCAAGCCCCTCAACGGACACAGACATATTATACTATCACATAAAACGACCTAGTACCATAACAGACACACACACACACACACACACACATACATATAATCGTATTTTTAGCAAGCTTTTGCAACATTCATTCAATTGTATAAGCTATTGGATTCCTTACCTTATCATCCATGTTGTCCACTTCTTGAAATGAACTTTTTATGTTATAAAAATCAACATAAATTCCAGCACCCAAGTCCCAATCAACAATTTCAGCCTGTGTTCCTTCATGAACACAGACTCACTAAAACAGAGGAAGGCATATGCAAAAATATTAGGATATAAAAAGTTAGGGAGTGGATAATTTTTGGATATGACATGTACTAGTTAGATATACAACACATTACATGATGGCATATGCAAAATTACAGTAAATCGATAGATATAAATTAGAGACCATAATTATATTTTTGACAATTGCAGAAAGGGAGTTCTTTAGTTTTGGAACCTTAAGATTAACATGGAACAACACTGGCTTCTCTTTCGACGAATCAGTACTCCTTGTTCTTGGCATGCTTGAACAACGCTGAAGGCCCTAGCAGGAGATTAAGGTTAAAGAATTATAAGAATTTATCTGTAAACATAACAATGTTACCAAATAATAAAAGTTTTATGGAATTTATTTTTCTTGAATGTACTCTTAATTCTTGTACACAAACAGCACATTTGTAACCTATATAAGCTCTAGGGAAATTTCACGAAGAGGTACCAGCTTGAAAAATTAAAGAGTTTTTGAAAGATGTCCAGACAAATAATTATGGACATAATTAAGTGAAATGGTCAGCTATAAGCAACTGGATGAAGGATAACTTGATAGATAACTTACAGGCATCTTTAATTGCATAGATTAGTGCAAGCAAATATAAGTATAGGAAGTTAGATAAGGAAATATACAATAAAAGAAGCTTGTATCTATTCTACCATAAAAAATTAAACATGCTACCATGCCAAACAAAAAGTGTAGTTAAATACTAGAGAAAATTAAGCTCTTTGAATTATTGTATGGATTGACCAAGTCACGGATGGACTACAAATATAGATGGAGGTAAAATAAACAAATGTGGAAGAGACCTGAACAACAAAATCTATTTTGGAAGTAAGGGTTAAGAAAGAGGAGAAGAACTTCCTAAATTCCCATCTAAATGTGTGCTACAAATACTGCAAAATGAATTCTTATTAAACACCAAAAGCCCTATACTAGGAGATGGGCAAACGGTCCATGTAAATCAAAGAACAACACAGGAAAAACCTTTAATACAAAGCTCTATTATCAACTCATAGTTCCACAGAAAACCATAAACTAGAAGCCAACATAAACACACAAAAATAATAATTAAAGCCATTCTCTAATGTCAACAAATTTCAACTCAAGAACTAGTGAATAGCATATACAAGAAAGCAAACGCAATAAAAATATCTACAACAAGTTTCATAAATTTCCATCTGAATGTGTGCTACAAATACCGCAAAATGAATTCTAATTAAGTGCCAAAAGCCCTGTATTAGGAGATGGGCAAACGGTCCATGAAAATCAAAGAACAACAGGTATGTTGTTGGTGTTGTCATTTCCTGGTCTGAATTAGAGCGGCTATGGTGTTGATTGTAGATCATAGTTTTGTTAATAATTAATCAGGTCCAGATTTGACATTACATCCAAACAATTTGAGATTAGGGTTCTAGAACCCATGTTATCATCAGGTAATATTTGGGTATTACTCCATCAAAAGCAGTTAAAACAGTCCGTATACATTTTACATGAGAGTTAGACATAGGGGGCACAACTAAAATTTTGAATATTTTGTTTCCACTATTAATTATATTTTTTATACAAGAAAAGTCTTTCTTTTTCTCTCAATATCTTCTATCTTCAAAGGAAGACCTACTAGGAAAGTGAACAGACACTTGTCCTCCTATGTTCTCCAAGCCCAAGGTTTCATTTGTTAAGGGAGTAAATAGATCCAAAGCATGCTAATACTTCTCCTACCAGACACTCAGATATGAAACATACAATTATGGGAGTCTTATTATGAAGTAACAAACTCATGTTATATAACCTCGAGAGTCAAATTCTCCTGAAGCATGAATTCTTGTTATATAACCCCAAATCCTAAGACCTTCAGTAATTTTATTCCACATTTTGTCTGCCCTCGTCAAAAAGGATGATGGATCCAAAATTGGTTGGAACTTGGCGCATGTTGGATCTCTAGTGGATAAACTACAGCAGAACTAGGGTTCATATGTAGGGAAGTAATAAGATATATGTAGTTTAGCGCTTTCTTTTCTACATGTTAATGTTCCTATTGGAGATTTGTGTCTAAGGTGTTTGACATGGGCCCATATTTTTTTGGCATAGTTCCCGACTACCTGCTTATTGTAAGAAATTCAACACCTACCCAGATGACGAAATCCATTTTCCATAAATACAACAAGTGAAACCCAAATCTAAAATCCTGAATAATCCAAAACTTTTTAACATGTGCAACTAAGATGCAACAGAGTGAAGGAAATCACTACTAAATAAAACCTAACGAAATTGTTGAAGATTCTATTTTTTCCCATTAATGAACGAACGAACTTCAGATGAATAACTCTGGATAATCTAGAAATTTCATGGAAATTTGGCAAATAAGAGAAATAGCTACCTAATCAAACCCTACACGGATGGGAAAAAAAGAGGGCAACTGGAAAATTTACGAGACACCTCAAACAATCGAAACATAGACAACACATGATTACGAAAAAAAAAGCAATCGAATGACATGCCTGTACGAAAAAGACGAGTGGAGAATAGGGTTTCCTCTACGCCGCCCCTTTTTCTCCAAAGTCGTTGTTTCTCTTTGTTTGCTAGAACGCTAGCCTTCTAACTTCCAGGTTTTGGAGAGAATAGAGACCGGAGGAGATGAGGATCTGGGGTTTTTGGGTTTGGTGAGGTAACTCGTACCCTAAGTTTTTTTGTTTGGGGAGAGAATATATGGTGCCAAATTTGGTGAGTGAAGGAGAGTTTTCTTCTTTTTGCGTGTTAAGAAAATTTGGTGCAAAATTTTTTTGGGATTAATTTGGCGGGCTTTGGTTTACAGCATGCAAAAGATATGCTATAAAACAAATTTATCTTAAGGCCTATCAACGCAGGCCGTGAGAAGCATATAATTTACGGCTCGCACGAATGCATGCTGTAATTGATAACATTTAACGGCTCTACAAATGTACGCCATAATAAAGAGTAAAAAAAAGTAAATTTACGGCTCGCATTACAGGAACGCCGTAATTTTATATCATTTACGGCTAATATTAAATGCACGCCATAAATGAGAGGCCGTAAATGCTCTGATTTGGTGTAGTGTGGTGAGATCATGTGGGTCCATCCAGACCTTGTACAAGAAATAATACAGGGGATGGTATCTCCCAAAGTAAAGAGGGGCAAGAAATATAAATTATGTCATATGGTGTCTTCTCCTATTTACGAAGTTTTATCTGGCGAGGCACAATCTGGGAAGGCTTACCTACGGACTTATGACCCTGCACAAGAAGAAGAAGTACATTCTCAAGCTCCTGCTGCCCCCACAAGTTCAGAAGCCGGTCCGTCTAAGCCTTCAACTACCGACAAAGCCAAGCAGAATGAGATACGATTTGACAAGTCTCTGAAGATGCCAACTCCTGAAGGCATGGATCGGCCTTACAACTTTGACATACTGGCACAGCTGGCCAATACACCTGCCAGGTTGTCTCTGTTCGATCTATTGTGACTCTCCAAAGAAATGCGGAAGGCCTTAAGTGAGGCATTACTACATGCCGACTCTTATCTCGCTGAAGTCAAAGCCTCCGCTGAAGATCCTGTCTCCTGTCCCACTGCCACAGTACTATGGAAGTGGTGCCCAACATCACCTTTTCACAGGAGGACATGCTACTCAAAAATAATCGTCATGATAGACCTCTATACTATACAGGGTATATCGGGGCGATTAAGGTGGATCGGATGCACATCGATCCAGGTTCCTCCTCAGCATCATTCCTAGAAGTTTACTCCAAATTCTAGGAATCCCTCTGCACAAGCTATCTGCAACCAATACAACTATCATGGCTTTCAATGCTGGGAGAAGCCACCAGCTGGGCAAGATCCGTCTCAAGTGCCAGATTTGTGATCTTCGAACAGAGGTTTCTTGTTATGTAATCGACGCCAATGTATCCTACAACGTCTTGTTGGGACGTCCATGGTTACACGAGAACATGATCGTTCCTTCCACACTTCATCAGTGCTTCAAGTACATCAACAGCGATGGCGTCGTGAAGACGGAGTTTGCCGATGTTGATCCTTTTAAGGGCATTGAAGCCTACTACGAAGATTCGATACTTTATCAATCTCAGCCCTCCAAAGATGACGGCTATGAAGCTGACGATGAAGCTGAAGTGAGTTCATCCTCCAGTGATGGTCCCCTGATTATCCGAGTCAAAGGACATACTACTCCAAAAAGTACTCCAAAGCCTCTCATAATCTGGGTTAAAAAGAAGAATCCTGATAAGGTCAAACCGTTGACCATTACTCTCCGCAAAATACCTCAGGTAGAACCTGCTGAAGTCCGTCCTCCCAATCCTGAAGAGTTACCCTATGTGGTAAACTTGGCCAAGGCTGTGGCTCCTGTTCCAGATAATGATCCTCTCAATGAGTATATCAATACTCAAAATAATGTACCTTCAGTGGATGATGTTATCCCTGAAGAAGAACTTGCGTATTTTCTAAGTAAAGATTTATCTTTGAATTACTCTGATGTCTACCAATCCGTAAACCCGTATATAGATACGATATACGCTCTAGAGTACGGCATAGGACCACACCTCTGCATGCCGGTCACGATGCCTCATCTGCGAAAAAAAGTCTGGCCAGAAGATATCCACTACTTCATCGTTTCGGCTAGAAAGAAGGGTGAAGAACTAATCATCTTCGGTCGAATAATTGGCAAAAGAAAGTTCGTTCTGGACTCTACTTCTCCTAATCACAACACCGAAGCAGACTATGATTCTGGGAAATTGCAACTTTATCGATATAGTTGGCAGGCCAAGAATATCATCAAGAACATGGGATATGATATAAAAAGCGACCAGGGGCTAAACTACGGTCAGGGACGACGATTGCCAATACGTCACTTTGCTCCTTCCGACAAACCCGAGAACTATTATCAACAAAACGGTATTGGTTTGGGTTACGTCACTCCTCCAACAACTCCTAAAGGATCAGATATCGAAGCAGGTTGTTGTTCTCATTCTTCTGATTCCTGCATCTGGATTCAGACTCCAGCATTGGAAACATATTCAAAGGAACTTTTTTCGTCAACATGGTGTCAGTTGACCAAATTGCAGATGATGTCCAATCGATCGAGCTTAAACAATGGGCTCAAAAGATGGATACTAGGTGGGAGTTACGTTTCGAACAACGTGAACCACCTACCGAAGACGAAGTCGTCCAAGTTAATTTGGGAGATAAATCATCTCTTAAACTAATCTTCATCAGCAAAAGTCTGTCTGACGAAGAACGACAATCTCTTATACAGCTTATAAGAGAATACATTGACGTCTTTATATGGAGCTATGAAGACATGCCGGGCTTGGACCCTAAAGTTCCCATGTACCGCCTAAATATCTCATCTAAAGCTAAGCCAGTGAAGCAGCAGCAACGACGATTCCAACCAGATATCATGGAGGCCATCGAGAGTGAAGTCAAGAAGCTTATTACAAGTGGATTCATTCGCGAAGAACAACACCCTAACTGGGTCGCTAACATTGTTTCAGTCATGAAAAAGAATGGTAAAGTTCGAGTCTGTATCGATTACCATGATTTGAACTCTGCATGCCCAAAAGATGAGTTCCCTCTACCGATCACCGACGTAATGATCGATAATACTTGCGGCTTCGAGCAGATGTCCTTCATGGATGGGTTCTCAGACTACAACCAGATCAAGATGTTCCCCAATGATGAGAAATACATATCTTTTCGAACATCGTTGGGGGTATACTGCTATACGGTGATGCCCTTCGGATTAAAAATGCAGGGGCGACATACCAATGAGCTATGAACATAATTTTTTGCGATCATTTGCGCAAAACAGTGGAATGCTACGTAGACGATATCGCAGTTAAAAGTCGTCTCAAGGGCAACCACCTCCAAGACTTGAGAACGGTGTTCGAACTAATGCGTGCACACCAACTCAAGATGAATCAAACCGTCTTTTCTGGGAGTCTCCAGCAGCAAGTTTCTTGGTTTTGTTATCACTTTAAAGGACATACATCTTGACCCAGAGAAAGTGAAAGCTATCCTCGATATGCATCCCCCAAGAAATCTCAAAGAGCTACGCAGACTTCAAGGAAGGCTAGCCTACATTAGACGATTCATTTCGAACCTTTCTGGAAGGTGTCAACCGTTTACTCAGCTCATGAAGAAAGGCGTATCTTTCGTCTGGACTAAACAATGTCAATGCGCATTTGATGATATTAAGAAGTATCTCACAAGCCCTCCTAGTATTGGTGGCTCTAATAATGGGGAAGCCCTTCTTACTATATGTCCGTGCTATGGACCATTCCCTTGGTGCCCTATTAGCTCAGAAGAATGAAGGCAGCCATAAACATGCAATCTACTACCTCAGTCGCATGATGGTAGGTGCCAAGCTCAGATATACACATGTGGAAAAGGAATGTCTTACACTGGTATTTGCTATCCAGAAGACATGCCACTATGTGTCTGGGCAGACTATCTACATCATATCTAAAGTCAATCCTCTCAGAATACTCATAACTAAATCGGGTTCTCTTAATTCCCGTTTAGCTACATGGGCAATGCTGTTGACTCCATACGATATGTTGTTCTTTCCTCAGAAGGTAGTAAAAGGCCAAGCGTTAGCTGATTTCCTAGCAGCTTATCCAGTGCCAGAATCTTCCAAACTCTACGATAAAATTCTCGATGAAGTAGTGGAGTCTAACACCGTAACTGAGAAAATCCCCATTTGGCGAATGTTCTTAGACGGTGCATCAAGAATAGGACCTAAAAGAAATATCGTGGCCGGAGTAGGCATCGTGCTTGTGTCACCCGACCATCTGGTTATACATCGTGCATATTCTCTTGTGGAACCTTGCACCAACAATGTGGCCGAATATAATGCCTTATTGATCGGCCTTCAACTGGCAAAACAACTGGGAGTTGACTATCTAGAAGCTTACGGCGATTCTAAGCTAATAGTTAGTCAGGTCCGAGGGAATTATGAAGTTCGTCACGAAGATCTCATCCCATATCACAAAGCGACAATCAAATTGGCTTCTACTTTTGCTGGATTCTTCATCGAGCACGTGCCTTGACTACAGAATATAGAAGCAGATGCTTTAGCCGGTCTTGCTGCTTTCCTGACCCTTCCTACCAATACTCAGCAGTTGATCACAGTGTCTGGTCAAAAACTATTCTGTATGAAAGATGCCTTGTATATTCGTCACAGTTACACAACAAAAACAAATGTCAACATTAAAGACTGGAGATTTTCTTTTATAGACTATACTGTCTATAGAATTCTCCCTGAGGACCCAAAGGAAGCAGCATCTGTCCAAAGACGATCCCTCAGATTTTACTATGATACAACTACCAAAATACTGTACCGACGCTCTTACGACGGGCTACTGTTACGATGTTTAACAGACACAAAAGCCAAACATGCACTCCGTGAGGCTCACGACGGAGTTTGTGGTGCAGATCAACCAGGCTCCAAATTACAAGATCGCCTCAGACAAATGGGTTATTATTGGCCCACGATGATAGCAGACGCTGTTGAATATGCAAAGAAGTGTAGGGCTTGTCAGTTCCACGTCGACTTCATTCATCAACCTTCGGCGTTTCTACACCCGACGGCATCATCTTGGCCTTTTGAAGCCTAGGATATAGACGTCATAGGCCCAATCAGCCCGCCATCTTCCAGAGGACATCGGTTCATCCTAGCTATAACCGATTACTTCTCCAAATGGGCAGAAGCTATACCACTCACCGAAGTGAAGACATCGAACGTGATCAGTATTATCAAACATCATATTATCTATCGCTTCGGCCTACCTTGCAGGATCATCCATAATAATGGTCCATAATTTGCAAGCCATGCATTCTATCGGTTCTATGATAAGAATCGAATCCAGAATGTAGCCTCTACTGCCTATAATCCAGCGGCTAATGGGTTAGCAGAAGCCTTCAATAAAACCATCATTAAATTTTTTAAGAAGTTCTTGTCTTCAAACAAGTGCGATTGGAATGAGAAGCTCGACGAATGTCTCTGGGCCTATCGTACAACGGTCCGGACTCCAACAGGAAGTACGCCATTCTTTTCGGTTTATGAAAGCAAAGCAGTTCTTTCCCTAGAAATCCAGATTCCCTCTCTTCGAGTAGCCTTAGCCAGTGAGTTGACTGCCGAAGAAAGTTATCGTCTGCGACTATAAGAGCTCGAAGTGCTAGACAAAAAATGCTTATTAGCTCACTAGCGTATTGAGCTATACCAAGCACGCCTTTCCAGAGCCTTCAATAAAAAGGTAAGGGAAAGAATCTTCCAAGTTGGTGATCTAGTCTTAGCAGTGAGAAGACCAATGGTCATGACGCACAAGACAAAAGGAAAATTCCAGCCTAAATGGGAAGGTTCTTTCGTTATAGAATCAGTGTATTCTAACGGTGCGTATTGACTAACCAAGCCTGATGGTGACTTGCTCATGATGCCGATCAACGGCAAGTTCTTGAAAAAATACTATGTGTAACCTTCATGAACAACATTCACATATACCCTATTTTAATTATGTAAATATACAGTGCAATGTTTGTGATTCGAAAAATTATCTAACTATTATCCGTATTCCAAGAGTCTTGAATACGCCATGGATAATAGGTCCTCTAAAAAGATTCCCCAGTGGAATCATTTCCGTTTTTAACTCTGTCCAAACTCGGTCTGACGAAAATAAGTCACGTTCCTATTACCTCTGAATTATTTTCCTATAATTATATTCCACAGTGGGATGATTAAGAAATGTTTTGCCACGTCCATATAACCTCTGAGCAAAGTATTCATCAAGGATAATCACGTCCATATTACCTCTGAATTATCCACTCCTACCTAATGTTATATATCCTTCCACGTCCATATTACCTCTGGTCAGATATAGAACATCCTATGCTATTACGTCCATATTACCTCTATTAACAGCTTCTTTCAACTTATTATTTATATTCAAGAACCCTAAATATAAAACGGATAATAGGTCCACATCAAATTCCCCAGCGAAATATCCACCAGAAATATCCTTACTATGTCCACATTACCTCTAGTTCTGAAATTTCACAAACTTCATTCATGAATTTTGAAAGCCAACAGATTTTTTATTAAAACATCTATCAGAAGACGGAAAAAAAGATACAAGAGTCTTGACGGCTAAAAAAAACAGTTACAAACAAAAAAATCTAAAGGATACACAATCGATTGATACTATCCCTTAGAGCCGTAATTTTAGCGTCGGACTTCACAGTAGCACGGCGGTGCGCCTCTTCTTGACGAGCAGCCTCATCCTGGAAGGGGATCAGATTCATGTGCTCTCCCTCCAACTTTACCAGCTGTTTTTTTAAGTGTTCGAAAGTTGTGGCGGTCATAGCAGCCTGAGCCAAATAGTCCTCCTATTCAGACGTCACTATCCTCAAGCTGGGCTCCAGTTGAGCAATCTTACTTTGGATTCGCATAATACGATTATATTTTTCAGTAATCTGCACAGCCAACTTATTCTTCGAAGCAGCACGTGCCTCACTCGCAGCGTTGAACTGCCCATACTGATTAGCCAATTCACTAATCTCTTGAGCGAGGACATCCTACCTTGCTTGGAAAGTAGCCTCCTCCTCCGTGAGAGCCGCGATCAATGCCTCATCTTTTGCACGGAACAGCGACGTCGGGCTCCGTTGTTTGGCATCCCGGAATCTGGCCACCTGACCCTCTAGATCATTCAGAACCCTCCTGAGAGCATTAGCCCGCTCCTCATAGCCAGTGATGCTCTCAAGGGCCGCCACTTGGCATTCAGCAACAGCCTTCACAGGGCCAAAGATGGCATTCCGATTCAGAACTCCAGGAAGCTTTACTTTCAGGACAGAATAAAAAGCTTTGACGACTTCCTGGGCCATCTCGTCGTCTTCGGTGGAGGTCGTCGGGGAGGAAGCTTGATGAGGTTCTTCCGCTCCAGGAAGAGATGCCTGACAAGAAGCCAAACCTGACAAGAAAATAATATATGTATCAGTAACCAAAGAAGGGAAATACAAAAGAGTTGTAATTTCATACCTTTGACATGCTCAGCGCCAACTTGGGCTAAGACATCGGTCTTGGCTTCAGGGAAACCGAGAGCAGGCCCAGGCTGTTCAAGAAGAACAATATCAAGGCCTTGAGCAGCATCAGGCTGGGTATCTTCTACGGCCCCAGCTAGACCGGGAGCAGATTCAGCAACAGCCCCCCTCAGTAGGCTGTTCAACCTCTCCTTCTGTAGCCGATGCCGGCTCACTAACAGCTCTCTCTGTACCAGCAAATTTGGAGGAGCCGGGGACAACCTCTGTTTCTCTTCCAATGCCTTGGGTTATCTTTACGAGTGGTTTCTTCTCCTTGTCTACAAGGGAATATACAATCGTGGTCAGCCTCACGAGGAGCACACAAAATCGAAGTCGAAAAATCTCATCTGAAGAGAGGTGCAAAGATAACATACCCATAGGAGGGTGAGCAGATTGGACTTGATTTTCATCTAAGTCTTTCATCATAGCTCCTATTGCAGACATATTCCCCAAAGAAATGTCATAGAAGGGACTGGTTTTCTGATCGCCGTCATGGTCTGGGCCTTCGCCCTGATCATCCCGTCATTCAAGCCTTACAACTGAAGAAGACCCGCCCTCATCCATCGGTTGAGGATGAGCAGGGGACACTGTTGTTATGTCCACCTCTTCAGACAAAGAAGCACCTGCCACAGTCGTGACTTCAACGTCCTGCACAAAGGACAAACGCAATGGTGAGAAAAATCCTAATGGTTTGACCAAAACGGCTATGGAGTCTAAGAAATGATCTACCTCCCGAATGGTAACGGCCCGCGACATCGTCTGCCGAAAAGATCTTCTGGGAGGAGGTGAGCCTTACTCACGTCCGTGACCTTCTTTTTCCCTCGGGAAACAACAACCTTCTTCCTTTTGGGCCGTGGAACCAGCTCGATGGAAGCTTTCCTCTTATGAGGAATGCCAGGAAGAGGTTCTTCAGTATCCTCTCTTCGAGGCGTTGCAATAATAGACTCCTTAAAAACAACTCTCTGCTGTGGCGCTGCAGCCGGCTCAACTGTGGGTGCGGCACCTTCCTTTCTGTAACTCCCCATTGTGCGCACTCGTCCTATATCAGCAAGAGTAGGGGCAAGCCTAGTCCCCGATATTAAACTCTGCTCACGGTCATATCGAGAATGAAGGGTATTGACCAGAATATAGATCTTGGTAGCAGCAAAGAGCATGTGGGTGTCAGGCTTATCTTCTGGCAGGGTAAAAACTGCCCCCGTACATCCAGCGTTATAGTAGCCCCATGCACATGCCCCGTCGATCAGACTCCCTATCGATTATAGATGAGGGATGAGATTGCCCAAGAGAAGCTGGCTGTAGCCGAATTATCGTGCAAAGCGACACGACAAATAAGGTTCCCGGAAAGTATGGTTCCTATTCCTGAACACCAGATAGGAAGGCCTGATGGACTGGAGCCAACGAAATGTCCCAATAGGAAGGCTAGTAGTGAGTACTCCCTCATTTACTAGGGTGTCTCCTGCACGGCCACTACCAGACGGAGGTGACACTCTGAAGAATTTATAGTTCTGCAGAAAATTCAAAGCCTTCCTGCAAACATGCACCCCTGTAACGGTCCAATCCGCATCTTTGAATCTTCGAAGAAAGGCATCCCCCGCCAAAGGGTCTGCTATCAGCCCGATATTCATCAATTTGGGATAATACAGCACCAGCCATCCCATCAGATAATGAAAGGGAAACTCAGTCCTAGCAAAATCTTTTCTGCCATCGGGTGTTATCGCGTTCACAACGAAGTGTCGCAAAACCCGTTGGATTGTGCAGACCATCGCTGGAAGCAGAGCAAGTTGGCGTCCAAAGGCCAGCTTTACAGCCGGAAGTATCATACCCCGACTTATTCTTTTAATAGACCCTGAACCACCAGGGACTACACAGTCACGAAGCCATGTCATCAGGAAAGCGGCTAGCACCACCTTTTCTGACAGATTGAACTCGGCCTGCCTGAAGAAATAATAAACCGGGAAGTTCCCCTCAGGATCATAACTATCTTCGGTATCTACAGTCCCATGATCTGCCATCAACTGCTCTATCTCAGATTTCGTCAAGGGCTTGCGAGACGAGAAAGAGACTGGGCTGTCTCCTTCTTCTCTTGTGAAGATGTAGTTGGTCCAGGCCCTCGTATGGGGAAGGGACCCCTCAGTCTTACCCTTCTTCGTGATCTGGTGACAAATAAAAAAGTGACAGAGTAACTCTTTGTATACCTCCATCATCTCGGAGTTCTCCCTCTCCAAATCCAGGAGCTCCGTATCACATGGGACGTATTCTGCGTATGGCTCCGTCCCCCAGGGAAGTTTGGATATCGCCTGCATCTTGTAAAGATCCAGATCCATCTCCCCACCCGAAGTGAAGAAGGTACATATGTGATGGTTATATAACTCCGCCAAAGAGACAAACATTGGCCAGTTAACCTTAATGCCATATTGGGTGGCTCTAACGGCATAAAAAAGATCGACAGCTTTTAGGGTGGCATCGTAAGTCGAGAGCACCCATCCAGTATGGTTGTGCCAGAATGGGACAAAATATCTCCAACCTTCCATCCGCAGCTTCCTTCCCGGATACGACTCCTTCTTTGACCGCATCAAGTTGGAGAGAGTCTCAACAGCGCAAGGGTGAAGATCGGTCGGGACATCGTTCATTATGACCCCAGGATGCAGCTCCCTCATAGAGTAGGATGTGGAGCCCTTGACACACTTGAAAGTGTCCTTCTTCTGGTCACCAGAGTTGAATTGGATCCTGCCAGAAACAACCCCATGCAGTTCAGGGGTCAGGTCCCATTTCATCTGTCTCTGCACATCCAGATCAGTAAACACTGACAGAGGAAATTAGCGCTTCATCGATGGCAACCATATTCTTTGGTTATTTAACTTAACTACCAGAGGGTCTTCTAGACATATCGTCTCGTCATCCTCGAATCCCACACTATCACCGAACAGGAAGTACGGCTTCTTGAAATGACGTGCCCCTCCGAACAAGAGCTTTTCGTCCTTAATCATCTGCTTCAGGAAGGCCTTGTCATGTTCAAGTATGGCGATCATCCGTTCCGTAGGCTGGTCATGACTGATCTTGGCCTGAACATTGCTAACCATGTTGGTTATGAGGCTTGTGCTGAGGACTTGGCAAGCAGAGCCGAAAGGGATTCTACCAAGTTCCGGGACAAACATGTTCACTGCAAGGATGGAAGAGAAAGTCAGACTCAGAATCTGCAGAAAAAACTAAGTGTTGGAGGAATCCTATACGCCCAAAGAGCTATGCGCCCAAAACAGCATATAGGGGCATAAACATACAAACATCATGTGGGCGCATAACATGCAACAGCATATGGGCACATAACATGCAGCAGTATGTGGATGCATAACATGTAGCAGCATATGGGCGCATAACACACCACAGTATGGGCGCATGCTTCTGTGGGCGCATATAAATGCTCACAGAAACATGTTGTCTTGGGCACATGCGCCCACGCAGAGAAAAAATTAGAGTATCGCAAATTAACGCTCAAGACTTTGTTTTGAGGCGTAGCCTCACCCAGGATCGGGTCCTGGACTAGCGAGGACGCTGTCGCAGGAGGAGAGCCACTCGGTGCAGCTCCCTTGCCCTTCGCAGATCTCTTGGCGGCCTTGGGAGACATGGTTCTTACGGAGAAGAGATATAAAGTTTTTTTTTGAAAGTTTTAAAAGAAAAGAGAGTAATGAATCTTCTCTCTCTTTAAAGCCTATTTATAGGCACGGGCTAGCACTATACGCCCACTACTCCTATGCGCCCACTACATACTATACTCCCACTATGACTTATGCTCTCACATGAAGACCCAGTCTCTTGCACATTATGCAACTGCCACTTGCTGACATGGACAATGCATGAAGGATGGACCTTTTTAAATTCTACTCCGATGAATTTGTCAGTTCAGATTTTCGAGAAAGATCTCAAACAGCCATCTCTTTGACAGTCTGGCTAAACTCTATGTACCCAAAGGGAGAGCTATGTTATGCGCCCACTACATCACGAGAAGACGGTCCATACTTCTTTTAAAGTATTTCAAACTCGTTCAAGTATCAAAAACTTTGAAGGGGGTCTTGTAGAAGCATAAAAATTTCAGCAGTCTTGACAACCATGCGCCCAAGCCAGAGAAGTCATATGTGCCCAAGTCACCAGAGAAAGCTATACGCCCAAGTAACCAGAGCATGCTATACGCCCAAGTCACCAGAGCAAGCTATGCGCCTATACGCCCACTCTAGACTCCTCCAGAAGGGGGCACATAGCCCTGTTTCAGGCTATGCGCCCAAGTCAGAACAGCCCCCGACTCTGTCAAACCCACGATCAATCGTGCACCGAAGCATATGGTCACGTCAGTCTCCACGAACAGTCGTGCACCGAAACATACGACCACGTCAACCCCACGATCATGCAGTCTGTATGCGCCTACACTCTATGCGCCCAAAGCAGGACTATGCGCCTACATAAAAATTAGTGTATTTTCTCATGTGGGCGCATAACATCATTTCAGTACAAAAACAACTATAAAAGGGGTCTCATACCTCTTTAAAGGACAGAACGGAGAGCATTTTCAAGAGCCAAATTGCTGCACTTCTTGCCAGTGAGCCGAGTTAGCAATTTTTTTAGGTTTTTTTTCCCACTTTTGTAATAGGAGTGTCAACGGAGTAAAAGAGCAACTGTCGCTCGATCTCCAACGTCCCATTCTCCAGAATTCTTTTTGTACTCGGAGATCCTCAGCGCAAGTTCTCTCAGGCGTACTCGATTTGTGGTGCCTTGCACCAATAAGAAAAGACAACATTTCTTCTTCTTTTTTGTGTGTGTCCACAGTTGCGTCTTTAATTTTGGGCCGTAAGGCAAACACGAATTGATAGGCTAACATTATTGGTACGAGAAGGGTCTAAAGGCAAAGTATAGGTTGGCATTGTTGTTGCAAGCACGGGATGGTCTAGAGACACAAAATATGCCAAGGCATCTGTCCTAAAACTGATCCTAAGGCAAGAGTAAAAAGACAATCATAAAGGGACTATGTTACACAAAGTAAATGAACGTGTTAGTTTTGTATGGGTGGGCGAGGAGCTCATTCCACCAGTACAGTTGAGTACTGACACCCATACAGTTTTCATATGCAGGCACAGGTAGAAGCTCGTGGTGTAAAACTCGCTTGGATGCGTCGAAGCACGGAGTTCTTGGCGATTCGTAGCATACGGTCGCGTAGAGTCAAGACTTATACGGGACATAATGTATGGACATCGCGTCTCCGAAACATCCGCTTTTTCAAGACTTGTATTGAGAGATAAGAGAGAGCTGAGTGACTTGTAATGTTAGAAGAGTGAGCTTGAGTGAGTTTAAGTGACTTATAATCTTGGCCTTGCGTCCCATTGTAATCTTTGTTTCAATATCAATAAAATGCATCTTTTGAATAACTTGTGTTTTGTTCTAAATTTTTGTTGGTATATTTAATGTCTTTGTATAGGACTTCTGTGCGACGACCCCGTCGCAGCCGCTGTAATCGGCCGTTATGGAACCTGCATTCTACTAGCACAATCTAGGCTCGTGCGGCATCACGCCTTAGCGAGGACGACCGCTCCTACGGGAGCGGAGCATGACATAATGGTATCAGAGCACGGCTTTACGTCCTTGGACTATCGATTGAATTCTTTAACTCTGTTGCTTCTGCAAGTTGATATCGTTGGTGCGCTCTCTCTCAAATGTCCCATGGGATGTCCATACAATAAGTCTAAATAATTTGTAAAATGTAGAAAAATAGTTTTTGACAAGAAATAAAAGATGGTTCAAGTAGCACGATTGGCTAAGTCAGGCTGGGCATATACACCAAAGTTGCGTCGACCTTAGAAAAGTCGAGTACGGGATTCGAATTGTGTCGGACAAGAATGATTTGGACTCGATTGAGTAAAGTGAGATGATTATCGATAGGGGTGCTATCGAAAGACGATGTTATCGTCAATGCGATATAGATGAGCGTACTTGAAATTCGAGGAATGGTTCGAACGAAAAATTTAAAGAAGTCAATTTTGATTCGAATGATAGTTTTGAGGATCTGTCGAATGACTTCATCCCTGAGTGGTGTATGCGATAGCTTCAGAGACGTCGATCGATTGAGGATGCGCGATGTCGATGAGTCTATCAGCAAGCGTCGTATTATGCAAAGCCGTAGATTAAGTATCGTTGAATAAGTTGTAGTCTTGAAGATTTGGACGAGTCGATTCAAAAAAACTAGAGATGACGCACACGGGATAGTGACTGCACGAGTATGAAATGCAAAATGATTGAGTAGGTGAAATCGAATCGAGAAAAAAGTTAGGGTATATGAATGTATGACTTGATCGAAGAAATTGATGTAGATCGTATATGAAAAGTTAGCACGATAGGAAGATAGCGTGTATGAAAGGTTTGATTTTGAAGTTACAAAAAATGACACTAAGAATTGAAATAAATGTTGCTCGATGATTTGAGTTAGCAAGGAATGATGCAAATTGAGGAAATATGTTGGTCGATGACTTAAGATAGATGGACGAATATACCTGATTTTGGATTTGAATGAATAGATGTTGTGAATGATTCGAGGGATAATGATCGAACTTGAATTTGAATGTCGAGGAGATTATCTAGTCGGACGATAGCATCATTCGCACGACTCAAAATTCGTTGCAAAAGAAGATCGTCAGGTTACGCATATCATCAATGGTATTGAGACGTATCAAAGATCGATATGCAATAACTCGGGAGAACTCTAATTCGAGAAATGACGATCGTGCAAGTGTTATTGTTCTGACGGATGCTATACTTAGGATTTTGATTGAAATAAATGTGGATGAAAACAGAAGTGTCTTGATGGTTATGCGGATAACCACAACGTCGACATTCTAGTCTTGTGCGTGCGCAACTCTAGCCTCGCACATGCGTCACGTAGGATTTGGGGTGATTGTTCAGCGTGAGCGCTGACATGGTGATTCATGTCGCGGAAATGATCAAACTCGAAAAATCAGGACGTGGCAACATTGATTGTCTTAACTTGTTGGTTTGATGCGAAGGTAAATTCGAGGATTAGACGGACATGTAATTTGACGAATGAAATAAAACTTGAGGATTGAGTAGGTACAATCCACGCATCGAGAATTGTTACGACCCGCACCCTAGAGTAAGGGCACGAGAGCGTAACAACGCCCAGCCTACGCCGCAGTGTCGGCGGTAGAACGCTGTTCTAGGTCATGAACTATAACTAACATAATATGAATACTCTCCATAAGGAGGCCAACACTGAGGTACAACCCAATCATAATCTAGAGATAGAATATGACACGATAAAAGAGATAAGAGAATCCTCAACTGAGGTACAGCAGAATGAAATAACAAAGTCCCAACATCTCTAAAATATACAACTCTAGAAAATAAGGCAACAACTAAACATGAAAAGAAGAACAGTCTAAGCTATCTACACTATACAAGGTATCATCCTGAGCAGCTGCCTGAACCTCCCCAGGGGTCCAGGTCGCGAGTGTCAACTAAGCAAGCTCCAAGTAAGGGGGTGCTGGGTTCCTCATCATCCTCTATAAAATTTTCAACAGGTCCAGTCAGGACAGGAACGAGTACAATCTCATCTAGAAAACCCAAGTAAATGACAGAGAACTATACAGCAGTTATAGACAGTTATATTGATGAAAATGGCAGTTATATTCAGGTGATGGTAAGAAAGAGAGATAAAGTGCAAGGAAAGTAAATACTAAACAAGAGAAGAATCATAGCAATGAAGACTGTAAAATAGAACTAGCTGAACCAGAGTAATATGATATAAAGTCCAGACAGAAAATGTAACCAGTGTAAAACCTATGTAAATCCAGTACGGAATGAATCTAATACAAGTTGAATCTAGTAAGGGACGATTCCAGTTATAGTGATCAACGATTCCAGGGTGAGTCCAGCTTATACTCTAGCAGTGTGTTTTAAAATATCGAGTTCGACATATAAACGGCTGTAGGTAATACGTCACATCACACACCTGGCCGGGTGTGAGATGGCTATCATTCCAGTAGATTCCAGTTGGCAGATTCCAGATTGGGGTATATCTACATGTCTTACTCTAGTATTTCCCCTCCCAACAAGTGAATCCAGAATTCCGACACAATGATTCAAGATGAGTCCAGCCAAAATATAATGATACCAGTAAATGATTCCAGTAAATAATTCCAGTTAAATGATTCCAGTAGGTGATTCTAGTAATAGAGATGATACCAGTAATAGAGGCCAGAAAATAAAAGTGTGTCATATACATGAATCCAGAATATCCATACGTGTTGTAACAGAGAATCGTATACAACTAACTAGAACTGAAGTACAGTAATTGACAAGTAAATGAGAGAACTATCAGAGAATGTACTCGCCTGCTAACTGAATGTCCAAGACGAAAGTACTGTCCGAGGAGTGGTGTCTGGCTCCTATTAGAACAGCACAAGTCACAACAAGTCCAGAATGGTAATAATATACACTACAATGCGTTCTACATGAATCTAGGTCAAACTAGACCAAGGTCAACTCTTGGTCAACTCTGGTCAACCCTAGAAGTCAAACTAGGTCAACCAAGTCAAACCTAAGTCAACTAGTCTAGTTAGTCAATTCTAGGTCTAAACAAACTAAGTATATACAAATCAAGTATCCAAAATAGCTACTAACTCATAGCCTAAGTCACTTACTAAATCAAGCACAAAACTAAACCATAAGCTAACAAGGCACACAAACTTAGTCATATAATGTATATATATTATTCACATTCACATATTCATATACATAGATATATATAGGAAAGCCATATATATATATAGGCACATACATATATATATAGAGAGAGAGAAAGAGAGGTAAAAAAGTAAGTGAGTATGTGTGTGTTTGGCATGTGTGTGAAAGGATATGTATTAATGTTCTAAAATTTAGTGATAGGTAGGTGTATGTGGCATGGGATACATGATGTCAAAGGGTGTATGAATGCATGTGTGTATAAAAGGTTATAGGTTAACTCAGTTTATAGAAATACATACATACATACTTACCTTGTATACATGCATACATACATATCATGTATATTACATTTACATGATACATACATGTATACTTGTATTATATTATACATACATTCATGCATATTAGATACTTGTATTTATATTAACATATTGTAAACATTCATTTCATTCATACATCTATGCATTACCTACATGTTTTATACATATGAATACATTGTATATCATTCTTTCATTCATACATTTATACATTTCTTATATGCATTATATTAATTGCATTCCTACATGCTTGCATTCAACCATATATATACATTAATGTAAAAAATATATATATCATATATATATTATTTCATTCATCTAACATATCATGCATTACATACTCTATATTCATTTAATATCCATACTACATAGGCTCATAGGTTACACAAAATGAATATATCGTATAGTCACTCTTCTACTTAAAATTAATACTGTACCAATTGGGCCTTCACTAAATTCTAGGATTATAGTATGTTATAGCTCATCGTGTTAACTTTCCGAAACTTTAAACGGATCGCATTTTCGTGTCCAGAAGCTCCCGGAATCGCAAAAACACCGAAACGCGTTCATCTTTCGTACAGCTGACACTCAAAAAATTCTACAGAAAGTTTTAGAACGAATTTGGCTTATTAAAATATATATTTGAAAATCTAACTTCGATACACTTCTTTTAAAAAAAACGAGAGGTTAATTGGAGTTATGAGCTAAAAGTTATGATATTTCTAAGTTGCTTTTGTTAATAAAAACGTGGATAAAAATTATGACGAATTTAGGTAATTTGAGACAAAAGAAACACAAGTATATAACATAATATATCAAGAAGTCACTCTCTACACTAATTTATATATATGAGACACTATAGAACACATCTCCAATACAAAAATATGAGATTAAACATGTAATAATTCATTCATACATAACAACAACACATAGTGTGTCCAAATTTGGGGTTTTCCCATATAGACACAACCACAACACAAAGGACACTCCTATGACCTCCAAATGGATATGAAATGGACACAAACGGAGATACAACCATGGGGGTCATTCCTATGGGTTCAAAATAGACCTATATGCATGAGGAAATGAAAAGGAGAAGGGATTTATACCTCCCGGTAGATCGAATCGAAGAAAAGCCTTCCTGGAGCGACACCGACACGTAGAGATTCCAAAAGGACACGAACGAGCTCCGAATCCTCCCAAACTTGGATAGCTTCCTCCTTGGCTAGAATGGAGAAGGAAAAAAGCAGATTTGGTGGCAAAATGGAAGGATTTGGTGGAGAAATTGCTAGGAATTGCTCTCTAGAAATTTGGGGAAGAACAAGAGAGAGAGTGTGGATGAGAATAATGAAATGAACTTGAGCCTATCCTCTCCCAAAGTGCCTAGCCATATGGGGCTATTTGTCCTATTATGGTAAGGTCCAAAATGCCCCCACTAACCTATTCTATTAGTATTAGGAAAGGGCTAATTGGTTGGGGCTAAATTAGTCATTCTAAAGTCTCTAATCACACTAACCTTATCCATAATAATTAGTCTAACCTCTAAATAAAATTAATATCATGTGGACTAAAATTAATATCATGTGGGCCATGCCTAACTAGTGTGTGGGTCCACTAAAGTCAATACTACCCCTGGGTCCCCGTTTCAAGTCGAATTAAGCTGAAATTCGAACCCGACTCAAATAATCCCAAAACAATATCATAAATAATAAAATAAATTTCAAAAATATTTCAAAAAATATAAAATGACAAAAATACTCCTGTATCTAAAAACTAGGGGTGACAAATTCCTCGAAATTAAAACCAAACAATAGTAAAATGTCAAAATTACAATTCATAATTTTAAATAGTTTAAAAATGGTTAAAAATCACCAAAAAATCATAATATGAAATAATTATCAATAAATAATAATTATAATTACAAATTTTCAAAATTATCCTCATTTAGAAAACTGGGTGTTACAATCCTACCCACCTTATAAAAATTTCGTCCTCGAAATTAAGATGATCGCATCCCCTTCTAGGTCAAACATAGTCAAGGGTCAATCACTAGTCAATTTCTCAACATCCAAGTACTTGGACATCAACTGGTCAACTTCTTAGGGTTTTACCTATGCTAGCTATCTAGGTGTTGGCAACTAGAATTTAGCAAAAGAGAAACTCTATAATAGACTAGCTCTTAACTTCCCAATCCTCTCAAGTCACCTATAACTAAATACCTACATGCTAAGCACATGAATACCAAATACCACATATATATATATATGCTCAAGAACAACAACCCATCACATATATCCTAAGTATATCATCTATATATATATACATGACTGATCAACCAAGGGTTAAGGCAGACTAAACTTATAAGGGTCTGAAACAATGCTTAGAACTAGGCTAAGGATGAATGGTCTGAATCAAGGGGACATGGTATCTAGTGAAGGGTCTGCACACTGCCTATAAAGGTGATCAACGCAAAGGAACTCAACACGAAGAGAACTTAACTAAAATAAAAAACTGAACCAAGTATAGGCTAAACAACATGTTTATAACCCTATACAACAATGGCCTATAGATACCAACTAACCTATATCCCATATGCCAATATCATCTGCAATCTATCTATGCAAATAGACCTCTCGGTCTTAGGTGAAACTACAACTATACTCAAAGGCAGGCTCTGGTCATGGGTGCCTCACTGGAAAAGGTAAGAAAAAGTAGTAATAATCATCAAGGCTGTAAGGCATACTAACATCCTATGTGTAACTGGTTGGTATTATAGATAACAGGAGAATTATCTGCAATGGGTTACTATTCTAACACCAATGCTAACTATCACCTCTAGGGTACAAACACTCTACAAGTCATCATACCATTATACTATGAAGGAACTACCTATGAATAAGCTCTACAAAACTAAATATCCCTACTCCTAAGTCATTTATAACAATCAAAAGGGTATGATGTTTAAACCTTCTCAAGATACAAATCTGTTAATCATATGCGTCTGTCCAAAATCATGTTGTCCAGAGTCTTCATCATATTAGTGAGCAAGGCTACGATAATCACAGAGTCCTTGACTAAGGTACGTACCTCTAAGTTCATGGTATTTAAAATTTTTGCACTGCTGCATACGACGACGAAAATCTTAAATTCCCATACCCGAGAATACATCCAAAATCTGACTACATGTCCTCACTATGCCAGCTAACACGACTATCGAGGATTCTAGATCCCATGATTTAGGCGACCTAGCCCATATGATTTTCTTAGAAGAAAAACAAACACAACAAAAGAGTAACATGACAAAATTAATCAATCAACAAGGAACAGATGGAATCGGATTTCAAGGTAATTATAAAAGACAATTGCGGGAATGGAATTGAGAAGAACGGAACTTGCAGCAAGATCTCCAACGGTCTGTGCATCCTCGACTGTCCTGACGATAGCTCGCCCTGCTGGTTTCCTTCAGCCTGATGCTGATACTGTACAAATCTCTGCTGCTGATGCTGCATGAATCGCTGCTGCTGAGAGAAATCGGAAACGAAGGGAAAAGTATCTGTACAGACGGAGGTGCACCTCCAATGTAGCAGAAATGCCAACCTGAGTCGGCACAACAGAAGCTACGGTCTCGAGGACCTGATGAACAGGACGAGAGATGGCCAGCCTCTCGATAGTATCCCCCGAACCGAAGCGATGAGATCGTGTCTTCATAACCATCATGAAGACAGATCAAAACAAGAAGCAATTTTTGAGAATGAAGCAAAAATTCAAAGGAGAACAGTTTATATTCAAGGGAAGTCAATAAGCAACAATTTTAGACAAAAGGAATCGGATTAAGAGTTTTTCCTAATGTGATTGAGTATCTCCAAAAATATCCTAATCCTACTGCAGGCTGTAGTGATACTCTAGTTCGAATACCACTACATAAACTCGACCTGCATGGGCCGCCACTAAAAATGTGTCACGACCCGCACCCTAGAGTAAGGGCACGAGAGCGTAACAACGCGCAGCCTACGTCGCAGTGTCGACGGTAGAATGCTGTTCTAGGTCATGAACTATAACTAACATAATATGAATACTCTCCAAAAGGAGGCCAACACTGAGGTACAACCCAATCACAATCTAGAGATAGAATATGGCACGATAAAACAATAAGAGAATCCTTAACTGAGGTATAGCAGAATAAAATAACAAAGTCCCAACATCTCTAAAATATACAACTCTAGAAAATAAGGCAACAACTAAACATGAAAAGAAGAACAGTCTAAGCTATCTACACTATACAAGGTATCATCCTGAGCAGCTGCCTGAACATCCCAGGGGTCCAGGTCGCGAGTGTCAACTAAGCAAGCTCCAAGTAAGGGGGTGCTGGGTTCCTCATCATCCTCTGTAAAATTTTCAACGGGTCCAGTCAGGACAGGAACGAGTACAATCTCATCTAGAAAACCCAAGTAAATGACAGAGAACTATACAGCAGTTATAGACAGTTATATTGATGAAAATGGCAGTTATATTCAGGTGATGGTAAGAAAGAGAGATAAAGTGCAAGGAAAGTAAATACTAAACAAGAGAAGAATCATAGCAATGAAGACTGTAAAAATAGAACTAGCTGAACCAGGGTAATATGATATAAAGTCCAGACAGAAAATGTAACCAGTGTAAAACCTATATAAATCCAGTACGGGATGAATCTAATACAAGATGAATCCAGTAAGGGACGATTCCAGTTATAGTGATCAACGATTCCAGGGTGAGTCCAGCCTATACTCTAGCAGTGTGTTTTAAAATACCGAGTTCGACATGTAAACGGCTGTAGGTAATACGGCACATCACACACCTGGCCGGGTGTGAGATGGCTATCATTCCAGTAGATTCCAGTTGGAAGATTCCAGATTAGGGTATGTCTACATGTCTTACTCTAGTATTTCCCCTCCCAGCAAGTAAATCCAGAATTCCGACACAATGATTCAAGATGAGTCCAGCCAAAATATAATGATACCAGTAAATGATTCCAGTAAATGATTCCAGTTAAATGATTCCAGTAGGTGATTCCAGTAATAGAGATGATACCAGTAATAGAGGCCAGAAAATAAAAGTGTATCGTATACATGAATCCAAAATATCCACACGTGTTGTAATAGAGAATCGCATACAACTAACTAGAACTGAAGTACAGTAATTGACAAGTAAATGAGAGAACTATCAGAGAATGTACTCGCCTGCTAACTGAATGTCCAAGACGAAAGTACTGTCCGAGGAGTGGTGTCTGGCTCCTATTAGAACAGCACAAGTCACAACAAGTCCAGAATGGTAATAATATGCACTACAATGCGTTCTACATGAATCTAGGTCAAACTAGACCAAGGTCAACTCTTAGTCAACTCTGGTCAACCCTAGAAGTCAAACTAGGTCAACCAAGTCAAACCTAAGTCAAGTAGTCTAGTTAGTCAATTCTAGGTCTAAACAAACTAAGTATATACAAATCAAGTATCCAAGATAGCTACTAACTCATAGCCTAAGTCATTTACTAAATCAAGCACAAAACTAAACCATAAGCTAACAAGACACACAAACTTAGTCATATAATGTATATATATTATTCACATTCACATATTCATATACATAGATATATATAGGAAAGCCATATATATATAGGCACATACATATATATATATATATATATATATATTTTTTTTTTTAATATATATATATATATACATATATATATATATATATATATATATATATATATATATATATATATATATATATATTATATATATATATATATATATATATATATATATATATATATATATATATATATATATATATATATATATATATATATATATATATAGAAAGAGAGGTTAAAAAAGTAAGTGAGTATGTGTGTGTTTGGCATGTGTGTGAAAGGATATGTGTTAATGTTCTAAAATTTAGTGATAGGTAGGTGTATGTGACATGGGATACATGATGTCAAAGGGTGTATGAATGCATGTGTGTAAAAGGTTATAGGTTAACTCAGTTTATAGAAATACATACATACATACTTACCTTGTATACATGTATATATACATATCATGTATATTATATTTACATGATACATACATGTATACTTGTATTATATTATACATACATTCATGCATATTAGATACTTGTATTTATATTAACATATTGCAAACATTCATTTCATTCATGCATCTATGCATTACCTACATGTTTTATACATATGAATATATTGTATATCATTCTTTCATTCATGCATTTATGCATTTCTTATATGCATTATATTAATTGCATTCCTACATGCTTGCATTCAACCATATATATACATTAATGTAAAAAGAATATATATCATATATATATTATTTCATTCATCTAACATATCATGTATTACATACTCTATATTCATTTAATATCCATACTACATAGGCTCATAAGTTACACAAAATACATATATCGTATAGTCACTCTTCTACTTAAAATCAATATTGTATCAATTGGGCCTTCACTAAATTCTAGGATTATAGTATGTTGTAGCTCATCGTGTTAGCTTTCCGAAACTTTAAACGGATCGCATTTCGTGTCCGAAAGCTCCCGGAATTGCAAAAATACCGAAACGTGTTCATCTTTCGTACAACTAACACTCAAAAAATTATACAGAAAGTTTTAGAACGAATTTGGCTTATTAAAATATATATTTGGAAAGCTAACTTCGATATGCTTCTTTAAAAAATGGGAGGTTAATTGGAGTTATGAGCTAAAAGTTATGACATTTCTAAGTTGCTTTGGTTAATAAAAACGTGGATAAAAATTATGACGAATTTAGGTAGTTTGAGACAAAAGAAACACAAGTATATAACATAATATTTCAAGAAGTCACTCTCTACACTAATATATATATATATATATGAGACACTATAGAACACATCTTCAATACAAAAATATGAGATTAAACATGTAATAATTCATTCATACATAACAACAACACATAGTGTGTCCAAATTTGGGGTTTTCCCACATGGACACAACCACAACACAAAGGACACTCCTATGACCTCCAAATGGATACGAAATGGACACAAATGGAGATACAACCATGGGGGTCATTCCTATGGGTTCAAAATAGATCTATATGCATGAGGAAATGAAAAGGAGAAGGGATTTATACCTTCCGGTAGATCGAATCGAAGAAAAGCCTTCCCGGAGCGACACCGACACGTAGAGATTCCAAAAGGACACGAACGAGCTCCGAATCCTCCCAAACTTGGATAGCTTCCTCCTTGGCTAGAATGGAGAAGGAAAGAAGAAGATTTGGTGGCAAAATGGAAGGATTTGGTAGAGAAATTGCTAGGGATTGCTCTCTAGAAATTTGGGGAAGAACAAGAGAGAGAGTGTGGATGAGAATAATGAAATGAACTTGAGCCTATCCTCTCCCAAAGTGCCTGGCCATATGGGGCTATTTGTCCTATTATGGTATGGTCCAAAATGCCCCTACTAACCTATTCTATTAGTATTAGGAAAGGGCTAATTGGTTGGGGCTAAATTAGTCATTCTAAAGTCTCTAATCACACTATCCTTATCCATAATAATTAGTCTAACCTCTAACTAAAATTAATATCATGTGGACTAAAATTAATATCATGTGGGCCATGCCTAACCAGTGTGTGGGTCCACTAAAGTCAACACTATCCCGGGTCCCCGTTTCAAGTCGGATTAAGCTGAAATTCGAACCCGACTCAAATAATCCCAAAACAATATCATAAATAATAAAATAAATTTCAAAAATATTTCAAAAAATATAAAATGACAAAAATACTCCTGTATCTGAAAACTGGGGGTGACAAATTCCTCGAAATTAAAACCAAATAATAGTAAAATGTTAAAATTACAAGTCATAATTTTAAATAGTTTAAAAATGATTAAAAATCACCAAAAAATCATAATATGAAATAATTATCAATAAATAATAATTATAATTACAAATTTTCAAAATTACCCTCATTTGGAAAACTGGGTGTTACAAGAATGAATTAGTCTAGACAAAAAATAAGAGTTACGTCCCGATGAAGATGATTATTTCGCGGGAGCGTTACATGGTGATTTCATGCCCACCGTGGATAATCGGACTCGTGTGAGATCGGGGCGTGGCATATTGTTAAGTCAAGACAACATTGCGATCGATTACGTGAATTGTGATGAACGACTTAGAAAATACGGAATGAGAATTACAGTTTAGCGACAAGTCGTATCGTAGCATGCTTGACTTGGAAGGGATTGATAGGTGAACTATATCGAATATGTTTGAAAGAGAGAGACTATACGAATTATAAATTTGGATGTGCAATAGCGATATGCAATAGACTTGGTTGAGTAGAACTTGAAGTAGGATGGCTTTACTGAATGACTCAGACCCCGTACGACGAATGTCGGGAGATAAGTAGGATATCTGTGCTCGATGTTTAGAAATTGGAGTGATGCGAGTTTGGGTAGAAAACCCTGTACTATCAACTTGGTTTGACCTTAGGATGGGGTCAGTGTTGAGATCATTGTTTGGGAACTATAATTCCAATACTGACGGATGTCTTTAGCCTAAAGATATAGCCTAGCAGTTAGGCAGACGTCCCGGCACGAAGACAAAAATTATGGAGGCACCACTCATGAGGCTCGGTTGACATGCACGTATATCAGGGACGCTTAAATATGTGGACGATCCGACTCGAGTGGTGATGGCAGATTCTCTATCACGAGACTTGGCTGAAAGGCATGTATTTTGGGGACGCCTAAAATATGTGCACGATCCAACTAAGTGATACGTGGAATTCAAGTAAGAATTGAGGAATGAAAAAGTGTCGAGGATTTTGAGATTATGATTTTTGAAGAAAAGATTGAGGGTAGCACGAGCGTGGCTCGGATTTAAGAAATGCATAGGAGAAATGTTCACGAGAGTCGTTGAACATTCGAGTGATAAGTCGATGAGTAAGTACTCAGTTAGTTTCGAGGATAAAAATTTTTCTGAGTGGTATATGATGTAGTGCCCCGTCCCGCTCAGTCAATCGGAGGAATCCGAAGATTCTGAACGCCGACGGCATTCAGACCTAGCCTTATAACGGTGACTCGAAGGCCCGCTCGGTCGAGGTAACTCCTCGCTCAGGTAGAGTAGTTTTGGTAAACTTGCCTCATCTTAGCCTTCACATAATAAATTATATGTTTTCAACTTGCACAAGTAGGCTTGATAATAAAAGAGACGAATCCACATAGATAAGGGAATAATACCGACGGGTCGAATTGAGTTAGAATATGGAAAGGTCCAACTGTCACCTTAGAGTTGGTGCACGGCATACTTTAAAAATGACACTTGGTCTTTTGTTCCGTGGCTTGGGAGAAGAAAAAGTTAGTCTTCGCCATAAGCTAAGAGTTAGCCTAAGTCATAGGCGTCGCCCGTATAAACGTTTCATAAAGCATGCCCGGTCCCATCGTCCAAGGCTTGACACAGTCCGTGCTCATCAAGTTGATGTATAATTAAGTTAGGCTAAGTGATTCTAGGCGATCAAAGGCATTCTAAGCACTATCCCACGTTTTCTTCTGTTGTCGATATTACTTGGTTTCACGATCGTATAGAGTATGACTTGGACGGTGGTGTCGCATAAAATTCAAGTTGGTTTAGGATACGATGTCACGGACTTAGTATTTTTAAGGCACAGTCCGTCCTTGAAGCACCGTCAAAGAACATTCGCCATATAGCCTCGTGAGAGGCTGCATGTGAGTTGGCGACCTCGTCTGGGATGTCTTCATATATTCTGGAGGACTCTGAGCCTGGGTGGGCTGCTAAAAAGTCCGCTAGGGCTTGACCTTTGACTGCCTTTTGTGGGACAAAGGTCATATGATAAGGGGACAGCAATATTGCCCATGTAGCAAGTCGAGAGCTGAGTGCCCCTGGTTTGGTCATGAGGACTCTGAGAGGGTTGACTCGTGAGATCACATGTATCGTTTGTCCGGTGACGTAGTACCGTATTTTATGAATGGCGAACACCAGGGCGAGGCATTCCTTCTCCACAGCGGTGTATCGGTGCTCTGGTCCGATCATCATTTGGTTGAGGTAATATATGGCCTGTTCATGGCCTGCGATGTTGTTCTGTGCCAGCAGAGCCCCAAGGGAGTGTTCTATTGCTCGTACATAGAGCAGGAATGGTTTCCCAGGAACCGGGGCCACCAAAACTGGGGGATTTGACAAATATTCTTTGATGCTGTCGAAAGCACGCTGACATTCCTCATCCCATACGAATGAGACTCCTTTCTTCATGAGGTGCGTGAACGGTCGGCATCGCCCGGAGAGGTTGGAAATGAACCTCTTGATGTAGGCTAGCCTCCCTTGGAGGCCTCTGAGTTCGCGAAGATTTCTCGGAGGACCCATCTCCATGATTGCTTTTGTCTTCTCAGGGTCTACATGGATACCCTTTGTAGTGATGATGAAGCCTAAGAACTTCCCGCTAGATATGCCCAGAAAGGACTTCGTAGGGTTCATTTTCAAATTGTGCGCTCGCATTAGGTCGAATACCGTCCTTAGATCCTGCAGATGGTCTCCTTTACAGCGGCTCTTAACGGCTATATCATCAACGTAGCACTCCACTGTCTTGCGTAAGTGGTCTCTGAAGATAATGCTCATGGCTCTTTGATATGTGGTGCTAGCATCCTTCAAACCGAAAGGCATGACCGTGTAGCAGTACGTGCCAATTGGTGTTCGGAATGAGGTATGCTTTTCATCTTCAGGAGACATCTTGATTTGGTTGTACCCCGAAAATCTATCCATGAATGACGTACGTTCGAAGCCGCATGTGTTGTCAATCATGATGTCTGTGATAGGAAGGGGGAACTCATCTTTGGGGCACGCCTCATTCAGGTTTGCGGAAGTCGATACAGATTCGGATCTTCCCATTCTTCTTGAGGACGGGTACTATATTGGCAACCCAGTCGGGATGTTGCTCCTCACGGATGAAGCCGCTGGCTATCAGTTTGTTGACTTCGGCTTCAATCGCGTCCATGACGCCTGGGCGGAAGCGTCGTTGTTGCTGCTTGACTGGTTTTGCGTCTGGTCGTATGTTGAGCTTGTGGAGGACAATATCGGGGTCTAACCCCGGTATGTCTTCATAACTCCATACGAACACATCAATATATTCTCTGACAAGTTTCAGCAGCGCTTCTCGCTCTTCGTCCGTTAGGCTTTTACTGACAAAGATTGGCTTTGGAGAGGATTCGCTACCGAGGTCGACCTGCATAACCTCATCTTCAGTAGGAGGTTCTCTCAGTTCAAACCGCTTTTCCCATTGTGCATCCAATTGCTGGGCCTACGGCTCTAGCTCGAAGATCTCGGGGATGTCTTCGTCTTCCTCGTAAGCGTCGGCGAATGCCATATTGACTGACATGACTTGTCTGAACACATCTCCGATGCTGGTATCCGAGTCGGAAGTTGGTGATCCGGTTGAATGTGACTGCAGTCGCATTCTTCATCTGAACTTTCAGGGGTCGTAGTAGGCGTTACATACCCTAACTCGTATCGAGTTTTGCTATAGTAGTTCCGTGGTTTGCCTGCCGGGACCGACGACTTCAAAGGTAATCGTCGTCCAGTGCCGTAATTTAAACCTGGTGTAGTCTCTAGATCATATCCCTGTTTTTGCATGAGATATTTGGACTGGGGGCTATAAAGATACAGAGGCAGTCTTCCGGCATCTGACCCAAGATCAACTTCTTTTATGGTGAAGGGGCACGGATCATCCTTCCGGCCGAAGATGATTGGATGATCCCCTCCCTTGATTATGCGGTAAGCGTCTTCTGCTGGAATAAACTGGATTGCGGTGTGCACATTTTTCACCTGTGTGTGTAGATGGGTGCCTATACCATGTTCCATAGCATACATTGTACAAAGCTTATTGAGCTCGATGTAATTCAAAGATAGCTCTTTATTGATGAAATAAGGTATCTTTTTTAGGGGATTACATCATCTGCGGAGGGGACGTCGGTGTGGACAGCCACATACTTGGCTAGTTCCGGTTCTTCTTCGGCTACTCCCTGTATAAATGAAGACTGAGAGGACGACCTAGTCAGCTTTATCTTCAGAGGTTCAACTGGCGGAGCAGAGCGTGGAGTCGTTGGTAGACTAGCAACCCCCAGTTTGGTGCTCGATGTGGGGCGAGGAGTGGCCAGTTCGCTAGAAGTGTCAGACCTCGCATCGGGGGTGACGACCCTTCTTAGGAAGGCGTATCGTGAGCGGTCTATCGGAGGGATTGAGCTTCTCCGTTTGGGGTTGATCGACTCTCGGTAGTCTGATGGTAAGTGGCCCTGTTGTGGGTTTCGGCACTTGGCCGGACCTTGGCAGCCGGATTCTCATCTGTTCTTCCTGTGCTGAGAGACTGATTGTGTCCTTATGCAGCGTGGCCGTAAGGGGTGCGGATTTGCCCGATTTGCGGGCTTAGAGGTGGATCGTCAGAGGTTCTTCTGATCCCGCGGTCGCTTCGGTACCAGCTTGCTCATTTCCTCCATCAAGGCGCCTCTTCGACTTTTTGTATAGGCAGGAGTCCGAGTAGTAGGATTCGACCCCTTTGAAGGGATCGATGTCAGCAAATTTTGTCCTCACGAAGCCATGCTTGTCGACATATTTGAAGCATTGGTGCAGCATGGAAGGCACGATCATATAATCGTGTATCCAAGGGCACCCCAAAAGGATGTTGTAAGAAGTGTCGGCATCTATGACGTAGCATGTGACTTCTGATTGAAGATCGCCAATCTGGCATTTCAGACGGATCTTCCCGATTGGGTAGCTCCTGTCCGAATTGAAACCACTGATGGCGGTGTTTGTAGGCGTCAGGCGATGCATCAGAATGCGAAGATGATGTAGCAGACCCTTCGGGATGATGCTTATGGAAGACCCAGGATTAATGTGCATCCGGTCCACCTTCACGTCGCCGATGTATCCAGTGTAGTATAACGGGCGATCGTGCAGGTAGGTTTTGATGAGCATATCCTGCAGGGTGAAGACAATATTGGGCATCGCTCCCATACATGCGCTGTCTTGGAGATCTGTGGGCTGATTTTCTCCCGTGAGGTTGGCCTGAGCCAAGTACGTGTCGGCATTTTGGAGTGCATCGCTCAAGGCTGCGCGGACATCCTTCGAGAGCCTCAGGAGTTCATATAAGGACAATTTGGCCGATGTATTGGCCAATTGTGCCAAGATGTCGAAGTTGTAGGGCCTTTCCAGCCCCTGAGGTGTCTCCTTTCGGAGGGATTTGTCGAAGCGAGTCTTCTTCGGCCTAGGCTTGTCGGTCGTCGAAGGCTGAGGAGGTCCTGGAGCGTCAGTGGTAGTGGACGGATGATCATCAGTCGAGTTCTCAGCCACGGGTTGAGATTGTGCTCCAGATCGAGTAACGACGGTAGTGACTTCTTCTTTATCTGCCAAGACAGTGCGGCAGGATCTGACTTTTCCACTTCTCTTCTTGTGAATGGAAGGCGTCGTGGACTGAGTCACCTCGTGGACCAGGTCCGGATGGACCCACATGATTTCTCCTCGCGATGTAGTGAGAGGTACTAGACCGGTAGTTTGATCTCGGGGAGGTGGAAGATTGGTAATCTCCATTGTCGCCAGAGGGATGGGAACCACCCCGTCTTGAGTTTCTGTCGGAGGGAAGCTGCCGAATTGTACGGACACTATATTGGCTGCCACGGTTACCTCTTCGAAATCGATGGCCAGAGCATTCGAATCGATGAGGTTTTGGATGTACCGTTTTAGTTGGTAGCAGTCGTATGTAGCATGGTGTACATAGCGGTGGTAATGGCAGAACTTTGGATTCTCCAGGTCAGCCGGCCGAGGCTCCCGTCTTGGTGGAGGGAGCTGAATTCTATCTCCTTGTATGAGCATGTCCAAGATAGGCTTGACGTGGCCGTCTTCGAAAGAGTAAGTGATCTGAGGCCATTGTTTGTCTGCTGGTTGTGACTCGGGCTTCTGGGTCGTGTCGGCCACCATAGCCTGCTTGCCTCTGTTGTCCCGATTGTTGGAGGGGCTACCCCCATTGTCGATGTTGGTGTTGGGACGCTTGCCCTTGTTGTCTCCCTCTGAGATGTGCAACCCTAGTTGGCGAGCCTTTCTCAATCGTTCTTCGGCACTTGTAGCACTGATGATAAAAGCCTTCCACTTCTTGAATTGACTTTCACCCATCCAGAGACTAATTGTTGGGAGTAGTCTCTTTTGGAAAATTTCAATCAAGGAGGAATCCGGATTACCAGATGGTAACTTCATCGCGGTTTGACGAAACCGTTCAATGTAATTCCTCGTTAGCTCTTTCTCTCCTTGGATGACGTCTATGAGGGTAGACATTGTGACGTCCTGTCCTACCTCATAGAATCTCTCCAAGAACAAGCATTTGAAGCCAGCGAAGGAGTGGATGCAGTTGTCTGACAGGTTACGGTACCAGTCGAAGGCGACTCCTTCCAATGCCCCGATGAATAATCGCGTGAGGATAGCGTCATCATAGGGCAGATGGTCGGTGGTGACCTCGAAGTAAGTGATGTACCGACTTGCTGAGGTCCTGCCATCATATGGGTTGATGTTGAACGGCTTATATCTTAGTGGGAACGGAACATCCCTCCATTCAGCAGGATATGGTTGCCGTATTCTGAAATCTTGAGAGTTTTCTCGGGCGTGGAACATGGCTCGGAGCTCCTAAACCTCTCTCCTTACTTCTCGGGCCTCATCTGTCGCGGTAGGGGCCGTTATTTCGGGAGGATTATTGCCCGGGTTCGGTGCCGCTGAATTTGAGTCTATATTGATTGCGGGACCTGTACTTGTTTGGCCAGGTGTCACTCCCTACAGAGTAGGAAGAGCCGCTTTGATCTCGTCTACAGACTTGACCAATACGTGTAGTATGGCCTCCAAAGTGTCGATGCATTGGCGATCACTGGAACCGCTTTGATTGCTGTCCGTCATGAATACCGTCTTTACATGAGGAGTGACGGAAGGAACGGTGGAGGATGTGCCCTCCGAGTCGTATCCATGCATCGAGAAATTATCGAGATATGTGGGAATGTTCTCTTCGGGTTCGAACTCGGAAGGAACAGTACCCCCAGCTTCGGAGCTTGTTTCATCTTAAGAGTCACGGATGTCCTCGGGGGAATCAGCGTCTGTTGCACCTAATGGGAGGGTTGTTTCTCCGGGCTCGTCTCCTTGAAACATCGGATTATTGTGGACGTTCGGAGGAGTACTACCCCCAGCTCCTACGACTCCCAGGGACGTGGACGATGAATCTCCCGTTGCAGTAGATTTTGTCTTCGAACGGGTGTGTTGGTATACTCCGGTGGAGGGCAACCGTTTAGCCGACAATTTCTTAGCTGTAGTGGTTGATATTTTTGGGCTGGAGATGCTTGTCTTATTCCCTCTCCCCTTGGCGGGGACTTTCTGAGTAGAATTACAGGAGACAACAGGAGGTGCCTCATCCTCCGAACTCGGATGCTGTAGTCTTTGGAAGACGGACGGCCGGTCTTTCGTCACTGTCGCGTTGTTGCAACAACAGTTGATAATGATTTGGGTACAGTGACGTCCGTGTGAGGATTCTTTGCACACTGAGGCCCCTTCTCTTTCCTTGCGTTTGTGGAGGATAACCTCACGCAGGTCAGAGGAACCACTCTGTCCGTTCGCCGTCGGGGGCTGGACTCGAGCGGTTCTGTACAACTTTCCATCAGAAGCCTGCGTGATAACCAGTGGGACTCCCCGATAGTCAGAGGTTGGGGCAGCTGACTGGGCTTGGTTAGCCCGTGCTGTCCTAGACTTCTTCCTTTTAGCACTTGCAGGTGCGTAATAGCAGGAGTCCAAGTTGAATACCACAGAGTCTAGCTTATCGTCCAGAGAACTATCAGAGTCAGGACCGCAGGAGAGACGGTCGAAGACTGATTGAGAGAAGCGTGGAACGGACGCTATGTGGCTAGCATTGGGTACCGTACAGGCTGTCTGCATGCGGTTGTCTTCTGCTGTGGGATGAGTTGTTCTTATGCGGCTAGGAGTCACGACCGTGCAGGCTGGCCGCATGCGGTTGGCAATAGTGGCCGCATGGGTTTTCTGCAAGCAATTGACTTCAGTAGCCGCATGAGTCTCATCCATGCGGTTGGCAACTGTAGCCGTATAAGGTATGCGGCTGACAGATGTGGCCGCATGAGTTTTCTTCATGCGGCTGACGGATGTAGCCGCATGAGCTTTCTCTCTGCGGGTAATACCCTTATGCGGCTCGGATCGCATAGAGTTCCTCTTTGCCCCTGCAAGTCCAGCATCATAGTGTTTTCTTCTGCCGAACTTGGGGACAGCAGAGTTGTCTACGGTCTGAAGTGGGGCCGCAGGAGAGTCTTTCTTGCCGTCTTGAGCAACAGAGGGTATTCCATCGAGGGCTGGAGGAGCAAATGATTTTGGCCTCCACTCTTTGCGAGTCTTTGTCCCGCGGATGCTTTTCTGAACCGGGCCAGCGCTTTCTTCGGAGAGCATCTCTTCAAACGCCTGTTGGTCGAAGTGGACGACCATCTTTTGTTGCGTGGAGCCAACTTTGGCTGCGTCCGATTGCATCACCAACTCCTCAGCCGTGGAGAAGTTAGTCCCCAGCAGAGTCGCCATCGTGTTTGCCATAAAATATAAAAGAACAGAACAATTATCGGAGGACCGGACTTTTACTTCACGTTACAAACTTGCTTGTACAAAGAAAGCCTAGGGACGAAAACCTAGGTACAGCAGTCTAAGTACAATTGTTTATTTTAGATTCTGGGGGATGACGATAGAGGCTCGGGAAGGCGACGGCAACCCTGCCTTACTCCTTGGATGATCGGTATGCAGCCTTGGCTCCTGTGAAAAGATGGTTGGCGTTGATGAAGAAGTGCTCTTCTTGCTCTCCCTCTGACTGCTCTTCTGGCTTCTCTCTCTCTGTGTGTATTCTCTCTCTGACTATGGGGGGAAGTCTCTCTGTATATACGTATTTCTCTCTGATATTGTATATCTTCTTTTTTTCTCTTCCTTTTTTTTACAAGGGAATGGCACCTTGCTATTTATAATAGTGGGATGTAACCATTAGGGTTGTCAATAATTAGCTCTTGGAGATGGCTGCGGCCTGGAGATTGGTCAATCCAGGCCGTTCGTTTTTTATTGTGATAAATCCTAGCCAATAGGTGTAGATTACACCAAATCCTATTAGCAATTAATGCTGATTGGAATAAATCTTCTTCATAATGATCTTCCGATGTCTGCAAATAAATTAGATCTATTCTCCTGCCACGTGTCCCAGATTATTGGGATTTGACCCAATCTTTAATGGCAGCAAATATGAGGAATTAATTGGTTTAGGACACGTGTCCTAGGAGCTGCTGGGGGGATCTGGACCGCATGATGAGTGAGTCGCATATGAATTTGAGCCGCATATGGTTAAGTTCACTTGTCAGGGCTGCCCGGGCAGTGGCCCTCACTTGAACCCTTGAACCACAAAGAGGTAATCCTTGGGAGCCGCATAGGTATACATCCACCTGAGCCGCATGGACATGATCCTTTTGAACCGCATGAGAAGTCCTTACTTGAGCCGCATGAGGCTTTCTCGGCCTGAGCCGCATAGGACGGATCCACTCTGAATCGCATGAGAAGTCTTCGTTCGAGCCGCATGAGGCTTTCTCGGCCTGAGCCGCATAGGATGGACCCACTCTGAACCGCATGAGAAGTCTTCGCTTGAGCCGTATGAGGCTTTCTCGACCTGAGCCGCATAGGATTCATTCTGAACCGCATGAGAAGTGAACCGCATACGAACGCCCACGTGGCAAGGCCACGTGGCATTCTTTTATGGCTCTCGGGGGATTTGTGTCAGAGATCTCTTTTCTCTTCCCTAGAGATTTATCATTATGACAGAGTCATAATTACCTGCTTTTATGTCAGGGCAGTCAACTTTTCAGAGGGGTCAACCGTCAAAGCAATTAATGCAGCATGGGTCAGAGGGGAGCACTGTCAGGCCACGTGTCTGCTGAGCCGCATGGAATGCCTCGGGCCGCATAGCTCCTTATACCGCATGACTCCCTGAGCCGCATGGGCTTTCTGAGCCGCATGGATCTTTCCTGGCTGCATGAGTCATTTCCTTTAGTATTTTTCATGCTTCTACAGTAGCGATGCGAGGACCAGCACCACCAGCAAGGCAATAACAGCAACAAAGGAAGAACCAGCAACCCCCGACGGGCTGTACTTATTGTGGAAAGGCTGAGCACACTAGAGGTGTTTGTCGAGCATTGAACGGATAGTGTTTGATATGTGGAAGTCCAGATCATCAAGTTTCTACCTGTCCTATGAATTCAAGGCCAGGAGGACCAGTACAACAATTTTCTGTTCTGCCAGCACCAGGGGCAGGCCAGTATCGAGGACCAGCGGTGGCAATGAGACCGTTGGCACAACATCCGTTGATATTGCAGGCTCAGATGTTTCGGCAGCAGGACTGCCGATGCAGCAACAACAACATAGACCACCCCAGCATCACCAAGGCAGGGACCAGCAGCAGCACCAGGCTAGGCCGCAGAATAGTAACCAACAAGGAGGCCGAGGGCAGGCATTCAATCTGTCCTTAGAAGAGGCATTGGCATCGGAAGATGTAGTGGCAGGTAACATTCTCGTCGCCTCATATACCGCAGTAGCATTGTTTTATTCGGGAGCATCACACTCATTTATATCTGTACAATTTGCGATACGACTAGGAATGAAATTTGAGGCATTGCCAGGGAGGTTGAATATACTCACTAGTAATAGGCTCGTAGGAGTTATTAGAGTTATTCTAGCGTGTAGTGTTGTATTGTACAGGCATTCCTTACCCGCCAGGTTGATAGAATTTCCTATGAAGAATTTTGACGTCATCTTAGGCATGGACTGGCTGAAAGACAGTTGTGCCACAATAGATTGCCGTAGAGGGAGTGTATCTTTTAATATTCCAGGCATGGAGTAGTTTACCTTAGTTAGATCAGAGGCAACTCAACAAAAAGAAGGAATAGTAGCAACAATGGAGGAAATTCAAGTCCCCAAGATAGTTGAAGAGTTTATTGACGTGTTTTCGGAGGAACTTCCAGGTTTACCCCCGGTTAGAGATATTGAGTTCAGTATAGAATTGGCACCTGGAACTCAACCGATATCAGATCGGATTTACAGAATGGCAGATTCCGAGCAGGCCAAGGTGTATCAGCACGTAGAGGAACTGAAGGCGAAGAAGTTTATTCAAGACAACGAATCACCATGGCAGCACCAGTGGTACTTGTGGGGAAGAAGGATGGGTCATCAAGATTGTGCATTGACTACAGAAAGCTCAACGCGGCAACAGTAAAGAACAAGTACCCACTACCAAGGATCGACGACTTGTTTGATCAATTGAGCAGAGTAAGAGTTTTCTCCAAGATAGATCTTTGGTCAGGGTATCATCAAGTTAGAGTCCGAGAAGAGGACATTCCCAAGACTGCATTCAGGTCGAAGTACGGGCATTACGAGTTCCTAGTTATGCTATTGGTTTGACCAATGCTCCAGCAATATTTATGGACTTGATGAACCGCATCTTTATGCCATACTTAGACCAATTTGTCATTGTGTTCCTCGACGACATTCTTGTATACTCAGCTAGTGAAGAAGAACATGAAGATCACCTCAGGAAAGTGTTACAGGTTCTGAGAGAGAACCAGTTGTACGCCAAGCTCAGCAACTGTGAGTTTTGGACGGATCGAATTTCATTCTTGGGGTACATCATATCAGGGGCTGGAGTAGCAGTGGATCCCAAGAAGGTAGAAGCAGTAGAGAGTTGGCCAGTACCTAAGACCGTAGCTGATGTGCGTAGTTTATTGGGATTGGCAGGATATTACAGAAGCTTCATATCAGACTTTGCAAGATTTTCAGCACCCATGACCCGCTTAACACGGAAGGATGTGCCATTTGTCTGGTCGGCAGAATGCCAGGCATCATTTGAGAATTTGAAGCAGAAATTGATATCGGTACCTATTCTTACATTACCAGTTGGATCCGGAGGTTTTACCGTTTATTGTGACGCGTCAGAAAAGGGACTTGGGTGCATCCTCATGCAGCATGGGAAGGTGATAGCGTATACATCTAGGCAACTTAGAAATCAAGAGAAGAATTATCCAACTCATGACTTGGAGTTGGCGGCAGTAGTATTTGCTTTGAAGCTATGGAGGCATTACTTGTACGGTGATCGAGTGGACATGTACATGGACCACAAAAGTCTGAAGTACATCTTTACTCAGAAGGAACTGAATATGAGACAGAGAAGGTGGTTAGAGTTGATCAAGGATTACGACGTGGAGCTTCAGTATCATCTAGGCAAGGCTAACGTGGTAGCAGATGCTCTTAGCAGGAGAGACAGCTCATTTATGCTGATATCACAAAAACATATCTTAGAAGACCTTCAGGAGATGGGCATCGAGGTTATACTTCCTAGTGATGTAGGAATTCTGGCAAGTCTACGAGTTCAATCTGACTTGGTAGACATGATCAAGGCAGCTCAGGCCCAGGACCCAAGAATTCAGAAGCTTAGGACAGAATGTGAGTCAGGACTCAAAAAGGAGATGAAAATTCATGAAGATGGTACACTTAGGTTTGGATCATGCCTATGTGTATCTAGTAGAGATATCAGACAGGAGGTTATGACAGAAGCCTACAGTTCTCAGTATTCTATACACCCTGGAGGGACCAAAATGTACAAGGATATCAAGCAGCACTTCTGGTGGAACGGAAAGAAGAGGGAGATAGCTAGATTCGTTTCCCGTTGCTTGATATGTCAGCAAGTGAAGGAAGAGCAACAGAGGCCAGCTGGATTATTGCAACCGCTTCCTATCCCGGAATGGAAGTGGGAACACATTACAATGGACTTTGTGACCGGTCTACCGAGATCGCCAAGTGGTAAAGATGCTGTTTGGGTGATAGTGGACCGGCTTACAAAGGTGGTACATTTCTTCCTTTTAGAGTAGGGCAATCTACAGAAAAGTTGGCAGAGTTGTATATGCAACAGATAGTCAGGCAGTACGGGGTCCCTGTCAGTATTGTGTCAGACAGAGATACCCGTTTTACATCATATTTCTGGAAGAGTCTATATCATAGTCTGGGTACCAAGTTGAGATTTAGCACGGCTTACCATCCACAGACGGACGGGCAATCAGAAAGAACAATTCAGACTTTAGAAGATATGTTACGAGCTTGCACCCTAGAATTTGGAGGATCTTGGGAGTCACTTGCACTTAGTCGAGTTCTCGTACAACAACAGTTATCAAACCAGTATCCAGATGGCACCATTTGAAGCACTATATGGTAAGAAGTGTAGGTCGCCACTGGCATGGGATGATATCAGGGAGAGGAAGATGCTAGGCCCAGAAATGATTGTTCAGACAGTTAAAGTGGTTAAGGGAATTAGAGAGCGACTTTGAGTTGCGCAAGATCGACATCGTCATTGGACGGACCAACATCGTAGGCCGCTAGAATTTTCTGTTGGGGACCATGTGTTCTTGCGGATCTTACCTACTCGTAGGGTCATTAGATTTGGCGTTCGCGGGAAATTGAGTCCGCGATATGTAGGCCCATTTGTTATCCTTGATAGGGTCGGCGATGTTGCTTATCGTTTGTCCCTTCCACCTTCGTTATGAGAGGTGCATGATGTGTTTCATGTATCTCACTTGCATAGGTATGTATCGGACCCAAGCCATATCTTCGATCATTCTGAACTGGTTGTTGGTACCAACCTGTCTTACGAGGAACAGCCTGTGTCCATTTTGGATCGAAGGGAGAAGATACTCAAGAACCGAACAATTAGACTTGTCCGAGTTGCTTGGGGTCATCACTCCTTAGGAGAGTCAACGTGGGAACGTGAGGATAATATCCGATCACGGTACCCGCACCTATTTGACTCACAAGGTATATTTCTTTTCGTGTGCCTTGATTGTCTTGATTCCTCATGCTTATCACCCTATGAGTAGAAATTACTTGATGTCGTAGATTGATAAACATAGATATATTACTTGCTATGGATATTGTAAAATAACTGCTTGCTCAAATTGTTTGTACTTAGATTAGTCTAGCTCTGACATTTCTGTCCTGCTTGGATCTGAAATTTCGAGGACGGAATTTTTCTAAGGAGAGTAGAGATGTCACTCCCGTTCCCTGAATACGTATTTTTATACGTGTACTGCTTGAATGTATTTATTTAATATTTATCATGCATTTGTTCTGTATTTAAATTCTTCAATTTTGCGCTTATTAATTTTTCTGTATTTTATTTTCTGTTTTTGCTTTAGCCCTTGGCTTAGTCTATTCATTAAACCAATTTGGTTTAGCTTGGTTCATCATGAAGAGGAGTCGATGGCCTAGATCTTGTAGGAAGGAATGAATGGTGGAGATTGACTTGGCTTGATATTTATGCCCCTTTTACTTTTCTCTCTCTTTATTACTCACATTTACTTCTTCTTCTTCATCCTCCATTACTCTCCCACCCATCCATTTGGAGAGGCAAGTACATCTTGCACACCATGAGGAATTTTATGCATTTTCATTTATTTTTAGTCCATGTTGTTTATCTTCTCTTCCTCTACAAGTTTAGGTCTTGAAGTTCTTGATTTCCATGGATGGTTGGGTGTAGATCTAAGTTTTAAGTTTTGGTTTTTGTATGGATTTTGTGGTTTTGATCTATCAAACTTTAATGTTTTCGAAAATAAATGGTTCCATGTTGTAGAGAATTCAATTCTACCAAAGTTTGGCTTTTAAAAAGTTAGATTTCGACTTGTTTTGAGAAAGTTATGGCCAAAAGTATTTTTGGTCATTTCTATGTTCATCTGTCAGCATGTCGCAGTTGAGCCGCATATAGTGTCGCGGATGAGCCGCATAAGACGCATGTCGCAGTTGGCCGTATATGGTGTCACGAATGGGCCGCATAAGGCGCATGTCGCAGTTGGCCGTATATGGTGTCGCGAATGAGCCGCATAAGGCGCATGTCGCAGTTGGCCACATATGGTGTCGCGAATGAGCCGCATAAGACGCATATCACAGTTGGCCGCATATGGTGTCGCGGATGATCCGCATAAGGCGCATATCGCAGTTGGCCGCATATGGTGTCGCGAATGGGCCGCATAGGCCGTATGTCGCAGTTGAGTCGCATATGATGTCGCGAATGAACCGCATAAGGCGCATATCGCAGTTGAGCCGCATATGGTGTCGCGGATGAGCCGCATAAGGCACATGTCACAGTTGGCCGCATATGGTGTCGCGGATGGGCCGCATAAGGCACATGTCACAGTTGGCCGCAAATGATGTCGCAGTTGAGCCGCATGAGCCGTATGTCACAGAATAGGCCGCATGATGCCTATTTTGGCTGTTTCTGACTGTTATATGTCCTATTTGACTGAATTGTGGCTAGAATTTCTTCCAACTCCCAACATGAAAGTTGTAGATCTTTTCCTTGGCTTCAAGAATATGTTATCAACTAGTTTATGTAAGTTATAGACTCAACCATACTTAATACTAGTTTGACTTTCATGCCTCGTCACGAATTGACCTCGACTGTTACTTTGACTAATGATTGATCATGCGTTCCTAGTTGGAACTAGAAGACTGGCTAGTCGTCTTATTGAATTAAATGAGACACGTTCATGTATGAACCATGAACCATTGCGATTGACTAGCCGATCCGAACATTGGCATATGGACACATGTTGACTTCCATTTTTTCTGCAAAAGCAGCATGTGTACTTTACGGTCAAGGCATGATTATTCCGTGGCTAGGGTTGATTGTTGCATTACGCTATATAAGACCTACAACCTAGTCGCACGGGCATCTTTGTAGAGTTATGCATATCGTACTCTGTACGGGAGTACTCATTCAGAATGATCATGATCCACGGCAGGAGATTTCAATTAACATAGGGACTACTAAGCTAAATAAAATAACTACTGCATAGAGATAATGGATTCTCGAGTTCTTACATGGCAGCCATCTCGGGATAATTAGTGCCCCGATATGCCGGCTGGTTCCTACGGATACTGCAAATCTGCCACACGGTAGGGAGTGGTATCTGTTTATATTTATTATACATTGATGACGGGCGTCCCGCTGGGACACGTCTAATTCATGATTGGCACAATTGATTATTGGGTAAACTAGCCTTGCATGTACATTATAAGAACTGAAGAATCTCTTATTGCATATTTCCAAGACAACTTGGAACTCACAGTAGCAAGCCTTAGTAGTTGCATGGCCGTTTAAATTGATTTATTTGTGCACTGTACCTACACTATTAACTACTGAGATGAGCAGAATGTCGGAACATGACGGGTCAACTTCTGTCCTTGTTTGGTTGGGAAGTTGGCTTGAAGTGTCGTGATGTTGTGCGAACCCCAGTAGCAAGCAGAGATCTATTTTTTATCCTTAATTCTTACCACTGGTTCTAATTCCTCATGTCGTGCTTCCTTGCGGTACTTGCTATTAGAGGTCTAACCTCTCTGGTTTTGTATGGCCAGATTTAGAGCCAGTTCCCGAGGACTCAGCTTACTTCCACCTCCAAGATGGTCAATACTAGAGGAATGATCGCCGGAGGACACGCGTGGGTCCCTTGCTTCCCTGCTCGTTTTTACTATTACTTCACTTTTGCCGTTTGGTTCTGTCACGCCCCAGTACCAGAATACTAAGACGGACTAGGCCAGCTACTCCATATGAGGTATATAAACATCATACGGCGATCGTGGCTGTCAAGTGACAAGGGGGTGCATGCTACAATCAAGTCTCCTATGGTCTCACAGAGCATCTATGTCTCAATCAATCAAAACAAGAAGCAGTAAATAATGATCATATAAGACAAAGCAGTAAGGCGTCCCCGACGCTTCATCAAAATGATTCATGAGCCTAGCTATAGAAAATGATAAGCTGGTACCGAGAATCATAGTACATAACCGTAGTCAGCTGCAGTATGATTTAATTACAATTATGTAAAGGAAACTAATGTCCAGAACAGCCGGTTAAACAGGTGCCGGTGGCTAAATGCCAAGTACAAAATAGAAGATATCAGAACGGAGAAGAAAAAACCCACTCATGGTCCCTGGCGCCCATACTCCTGGTGTGCACCATTGTTCGGGTGGAAGGCTGGATCCTTTGGCGCTGCTACGAGATCTGGCCAAACAAAACCAGCGGGTTCAGGCCCCGAATAGCAAGTACCACAAGGGAGCACAAAAGAGTGAGATAAAACCCAATAAGTAAAATAAGACCTGATTCACGAGTTATAGGCTTATACCATATCATCGAGACAATACGACACCCTTACAACCAAACAAGGACAAACGGTGCCAATATCATGCCGAGATAAGATATATCCTATAACCATGGGCAGGTGAAGGGCTTCTGATTCGCGACTTCGGTCCATAGCCTATCGCAACACAATAGCCCAACCCAAAACCAAACAAGGACATGGGTTGGACCATGCACCACGATAGTCCATGTTCCTCAGTTGCTAACAAAAGATAACATATCACAAACAAGTCGGCTTACAAGCGGCCAATCAAATCCTACGGCTTTCTACGATTTGCCTGGGTTATCCCAGTAATGCATATATAGGAATCCTCAGATCGTGTCAACCCAGCAGGGCTAGCCAAACCATATAATATACATATACACATAGCACTTTGATTATGCACCGGTCCCCCGCAAGGCCACCGTGCTAAAACATTTAACACATAGCACGTAGGAGTCGAATATAGTCATCCACTATAAGCGGATAAAATTGTATCCGTGGTGGCCAACCCGACACGCCAGGACTGGACCTAGGGTGGCTAGTATGGCACGATCTCGGGATTCTGTTCCCATCCAATGTATCTACCAAATTAAGTTGCTTAGATTAACCCTATCTTGATAATGGAATTACATGTCGTGGTCACATGGTCATCCTCCTATATGTCGTACCATAGTACGTGTACCCTAAGTATGAATCCACATCGGCTCAAGGAGTCCCAAATCTAGATCCATGCTTAGTAATGCATCAAACATCAATCATTATACCACGATACTATTACTGACCAATTACCATGACTGTACTGGAAGGTACACATGTATTGACATATAACACGAATGATCACTTAGCATGTAGAGTCACACCTCAGTGCACTCATTAAATGGCACCGCAGTACATACTAATATTTTATCTCAATACACACTTAGAACCTGTACCAGCACGTATACAAGTAATCAGGTCAGGAACATGGTCAAGTCAGAAAGTCACACGGACCCCTCGTGACATAAAAGTCATATGTGAATTCAGGTTAAAGTGAGACATGAAGATCCTTGAAGCCAATACAAAGATCTACGACTTTCATGTTGGGAAATGGGAGAAATTCTGGCCACAAATCAGTCAAATAGGGTATAAAACAGCCAAAAACAGCCAAAATAGGCACTATATGGCACTATTCAAGCCATGCGGCACTATTCATCCTGTGGTACTATTCATCTCATGCGGCACTATGCAAGCCATGCGGTACTATTCATCTCATGCGGCTGCGATACTATTCATCTCATGCGGCTGCGGTACTATTCATTCCTACGGCACTATTCATCTCATGCGACTGCGGTACTATTCATCTCATGCGACTGCGGTACTATTCATTCCTGCGGCACTATTCATCTCATGCGGCTGTGGCACTTTTCATCTCATGCGGCTGCGGTACTATTCATTCCTACGGCACTATTCATCTCATGCGACTGTGGTACTATTCATCTCATACGGCTGCGGTACTATTCATTCCTACGGCACTATTCATCTCATGCGGCTGCGACACTATTCATGTGGCTGCGGTACTATTCATGCGGCACTATTCATCGTCCCTGCCAAAACCAGGGCAGATGACATAGAAAATATCCAAATATTATTTTGGCCATAACTTCCTCAAAACAAGTCAAAATCTAACTTTTCAAAGGTCAAAATTGGGTAGAATTAAATTCCCTACAACATAGGACCATTAGTTTTTGAAAACAACCAAATATGATAGATCAAAACCATAAAAATCCATAGAACCCTAGTTTTAGAAACTTAGATCTACACAAAACTAGCCATTAAAATCAAAAACTCCAAGAACTAAACTTGTAGAGGATGATGAGAAAACAATATAGACAAATCATTTCAAAGAAAAATCAAGAAATAAAAAATACAAGAATCTCTCCATTTGGTGCAAGATGTACTTGCCTAAATGTTGTTTGAGCAAAATAAATGAAAGAGTGAATGAGGAGAGAGAGTGAGGAAGAGAATATATAGGGTTGGGTTGACTCAAAGAAACCCTAAGCTTAAGCATGCTCTTAACCATGTGACTAATGACATGTTAAATGCTACATGATACAACTAATTAAATTAATTAATAAAATCCTAACCATAACACGGTTCAGAAATCTTATCATCGAAATAGTGAACCACGCCTACAACCAAACAAGGACAAGGGGTGGCACACTAATCCACGACGAGATACTGTTCCATGCCATGGCCAGTTACAAATATATGATACATACAATAAAGATACAGGTGCCAGATACCATATACATGAAAAATCAAAAATTTACGTATTCCGGAAACGGGAAGTGACATCTCTACCCTCCTTAGAAAAATTCTGTCCTCTGAATTTCGATAAGGCTAGTCGAGCGCGCTCTCAGATCACGAAATACACTCATGACATAATGCAAGCACAATTATCAAACAACACATGACATATGAACATATTACGAAAGAAAGAACTATTAAGTAAAAGTACAAACAATAATCATACCATAGAAGAAAAGTGATCGGAGACATACGAATAAAATATGCCTTCCAAGTCAGTTGGGTAGGAATTCGTCCTCGAGGTCCTATACTGACTCCTAAAGTGGACAAGGGTCAACGCTTGAGATAAGTCGGTACCAATGACTAAATCAAGAATGAGACTCTGTCCAGGACGTACTCTCGTAATCAAGACACATGATGAATATCACGTATCACATGATACGAGAGCAGATGAGTGAGACCAGAAAGTCTCCTTCACTCTTCGAATATAGAACTCAAGGAATTATGATGAATAATACTCCAAACTTACCCACAATCTGACCGCCTTCAGCCAACCTTTGCTCTAATACTCCAAATTCTTCTTGCCTTTGTCCCTGCCTTCCCTGGCCCTGCTATCCAACCTAATGTTGTGCTTGTCGGTACATCTGAGCTTGCGTCAGTAATGGGCGCTGGGCTAGTGGCCTCACTGCTAGTGCTGGCCCTTGATACGGTGCTACCTCTGGAGCTGGCAACGCCGAAAACTGTTGAGCTGGCCCTCCTAGCCTTTGTATCTGTGGGCACGTAGCTATACGATGGTCTGAACCCCCACATCTCAAGCACTGCCTATTCAATAACCGACACTTCTCGAGTGTGCCCTCCCTTACCATAATAAGTGTAACCCACTGGTGCCTCCTGACGTTGCTGGTGCCTCGATTGCTGCTGTCGAACTGGTACCGTCACAACTGTCGGGACCGAAACTGCATCACGAATACGGATGCCTGGCGCTGGTGCTAACGTCCGAGGTACTGCTCCTCCTCCTTCCGTACTCTGCGTATGAGACCTCTTCTGGCCTCCAGTCCTTGCTGATAACCTTTGAATAGTAAGCTCGTGCCTCCGAGCCGCCGTCAATACTGCATCGAATGTCTGGTAGTCGTGCCCCTCGACCAGTCGTAAAATCTCTAGATGAAGTCCCTGCTAGAACCTCATTGCTCTCTGGCTCTGTCGCCACCATCATCCGAGCAAACCTACTTAACCTGCAGAACTCCGCTGCATAGCCATCCACCGTCCTACCAGCCTGCTTGAGGCTGATAAATCTCTGCTGAAGCTCATACCGAGCTACCACACCAAAGTACATGGCCTTGAATTTGGTACTAAAGCTATCCCAAGGAACATGACGCCTCATTCCAACCTCTTCTGATGCCCACCAGTCGCGGGCGAGATCCTGAAGCAATAATCTGACTTGGTCAACCTTCTCTTCTACTGGAACCTTTGCTGCCGTCAATATGGCCTCAATATCCTGAAGCCGCATCCGCCGTGATAGCGTCCTCCGTGCCATCAAAGTACCTCGGGTTAAGTCGACAAAACCTCCCCGACGCTCCCGAGTCATTCCTGACGCTCCTCCATGAGCTAGCTGTAACCCCTGATTCAGTAATATATTCTGTTCTTGCTGCTAGGTCTGTTGTTGCTGTTGGGCTGCCGTCTGGCGTTGCTGGGTCTCCAATAACCCTCTAATAATCTGTAATAGTGCCGGCACATCTAATGCTACTGGTAATACCGGCATCACTGGAGGTACGGGATCCTCTGGCCTCTGTAGCTCAACTGGCTCATGCTCGGTAACGTTCTCGATGTGAATCTGTCCAGGTAGAGGGGCTACCCCTTGCTGATCTCCAACTGGTCCCTGATCTACTAGATTTTCTTCCATGCCGGCTCCTCCAATAGCCGAGAATGATGTGACCCTAAAGGAAAGGATACAAGTTATCAAAAGACAGGACGGAAAGGAATCGAGGATGACAATCAAGTTGGCAATCAAGGTAGGAGAAAGAGAAAACGAATCAGGAGATCAAAGGGAACATGTTTTGATTGAGACTCCTATAATCGCAACACCCCACAAGTCTGAAAAACAGACCTGCATGGGCCACCAATAAAACCTTGTCACACCCCAGTACCGGAATACCGAGACGGACTAGGCCAGCTACTCCATATGAGGTATATAAACGTCATACGACGATCATGGCTGTCAAGAGACAAGGGGGTGTATGCTACAATCAAGTCTCCTTTGGTTGTAGGCCTAAAAAATGAAGTCACGCTGAGTTGATCAGAACAAGTCACGCAGAGTGATCCGAGAAGCAGCACAAAAGATACGCTAAGTTCTGCCTGTCCATCTCCTTTAGAAATCACGCAGAGACAGCTCAGCCATACGTCAGAATCATAATGACTGACAACACAGCAGTCGAGAAACGTCTTCTCGTATGCCACGTATGCACAGAACTCGAGAGATCATCGCCGTCTTTTGCGTGATTTTCGAAATCTTCCTTAGCAAGACTCACTCTTCACCAAGTTGGCGTGACTTTGGGTCTTATCTTCATTTAATGCGGCTGACAATATAATCAATGTTAGAGATTTTGTGTCAGACGAAGCGTGCCAAATCAAGACAGCTGGCGGTTTGCGTGGATTTTGAACCTTCTCCTTCCTCAAGTTTGCGTAGATTTTTGAGTTATTCTTCTCAAAGCCTGCGTGAATTATGAAGTATTCTTCTTCAAAGCTTGCATGGATTTCGCCTTCAACGAGTCTGCGTCAACGAAACTGCGTGGATTTTTGCCTTCAGCAAGACAGCGTGGATTTCATTTCAACTGGAGTACGTGGCAGCCATGCCACCGATCTCTCTCTCGCGTGCCCAGTAACTTGCACACGACCCATGCACTAATGCCATGTGTCCAACAGTTACGGGCCACGTCCAGTAACTACTCACTAACCCTGCGTGTATTTAGAGTCTGCGTGACTTTTCAAATGCACCAGTGGTGAGGTAGTTATCTTTTCAGTTACTGTTTTGACTCTATAAATAGAGTTCTTTTTCTCATTCATTGTACAGATACATTGACTACTGTCAAAATTTTGAGAGCTTTTCTTCTTCGCATAGTCTAAGGGATAAAGCGATCGTCTTCTAGATCGGATTCCTACAGTTGTAATTTTCCCAGAACACAACAAATAAAGAGAATTTCTTTATGGAAAACAAATTGGCGACTTTGCTGGGGAAAACCATCTCCTCTTCTGAGATGGTAACAACTCAATGCGACACTTCGTCAATCAGTTCGACGAAGAAGGTGATGACGATCAAATTCGATCAACTCGCCTATGAAGAAATGCAGCGGGCTAAGGGTGGCAAGCCCATTCCAGCCTCCATCATCACTGCCAAGTCGAAGGGACATTCTGTCTATGTCCGTAAGAATCAGTTGGCAGTCAATGGTGAAGTCTCTGCCACAGTGTCTACTCCTAACACTGGCAAGAACTCCACTGCAAGCACGCACACTCTTGTGCGCTCGAAGATGACAGTAACTAAAAGTCACGTTGACAGTACTGGCTCCTTAGCCAAATCTGTTCCAGCGTGCAAATTCAATTCTAAAAGTCACGCTGACAGTACTGGCTCCTTAGCCGAATCTGTTCCAGTGTGCAAATTCAATTCTAAAAGTCACGTTGACAGTACTGGCTCCTTAGCCGAATCTGTTCCATGTGCAAATTCAACTCTAAAGTCACGTTGACAGTACTGGCTCCTTAGCTAAATCTGTTCCAGTGTGCAAATTCAACTCTAAAAGTCACGCTGATAGTACTGGCTCCTTAGCCAAATCTATTCCAGTGTGCAATCCCACATTCAAAAGTCACGCTGACAGTACTGGCTCCTTAGCCAAATCTGTTCTAGCGTGTAATTCTAAAATCAAAAGTCACGCTAACATCTGGTTCTTTAACCAAGTCTGTTTCAGCGTGTATTTCATCAGAGAAGAATAACTCCTTAGTTATCTCTTCTTCTTCACCGAGTTCTACTAGAACTGGTGGTGGTCTTCACACAAAGTCCCTTCGAAAAGAAACTCTTTAGTTGTTTCTTCTGCTCCTGTAGTTTTTACTCCAGGAACAGCTTTCACTAATACTTTTGTTAGTCAAAGGAAAGGAGATGGTCTTTGACTACTCTTCCTTCTGGACATTCTATGTCTCAACATCTGAATGAGTTTAAGAAGAAACATTCCTTAATGTCTTCTTCTTTGATTTCTTTAAATTGGGCACAGAATCTGTCCATTAAAGAGGGTCTGTTACCAACTCCTAATCAAGGGAGTGGTTTAACTCTTCTTCTCTGCAAATATCCAGATCAATGGAAGGAAAACTCCATGTTTCCAAAATTAATATGTTACCTTCCAATGATTTAAGAACAAAACTCAGCACTTCTGGTGTTAAGAAACCATACCAATTGGATATGAAGATAAAAGATCCAGATGCAGAGTATGCAAGAAATTATGTGGCTCACATTAATCACTCTTTGTATAATCAAGAGCCATCAAGACCCAAGAACAAGAAGTATACTCCTCAATCTTCACAAACAGATTTACGGGAATATCTTCAACAGAAGAGAAGGAGTAATTCTATATCAAAGGAACATGCTGAATGTGACTTCTATCCAAGAGTCATAATTCAGTGCAGATGTGAATCAACAGTTCAAGACCATGGTGATCATGAATGTGACTTCCAGCCAAGAGTCACACTGCAATGCAGATGTCAAAATAAACGACAGTCTGTCTTTAATAGGATTCAGTATGAACCTATGCCTGATGAAGATGAGCCTTTGTTTTCCTCTGTCAACATGACTTCTCGGGACACCGGGGAGAGTTGATAGTCCAGATGGAGTATATAGAAACACCAGAGCAAGAGTCCTGGCTTCTAGTCAAAGAAATTTGATCCCTGAAATTGATTCTGAATTTCTTGGAGAATCTAACTTCCCACCTCTTCCTACTGGGGATAATTCTCCTATAGTTGACTTTGATACACGAAGCAATGATTCAGAGCATACAACATCTACTAGTTCATCAATAATCCCTCATACAGTCACGACTTACATGGTTGATGGGAATACTGATGAACCTTCTTCTTCCCTGACTCCTCAAGATCAAAGAATTGCTTCTTTGGAACAGCAAATGAAGTCTATGACTGACACAATAAAGTCAATGTATGAACTCATGATAGCTCAGTTGCAAAATCGACAGACTGTATCAGATGCCATACCAGTTGATACTGATAAGTCCAGTACAAGTTCCTCCAGCAGTACAATCCAATACTCCTGGACCTGCTCAACCAAATCCTAGTCTCTCTGGAGCTGGGGGTAGTGCTTACAATGCTGTTCCTCCTCAACTATTCTCTACAAGCCACAACTCCACAATCTTTGGGAGTTGTCTCTGAAGAATTGAAAAATCTCAAAACTCAATTCGAGGCATTCAAACAGAAGGATGGTTTACAAAGGTTAGGCATCAAGCAGCCTTATCCGATAGAATGGAAGCAAGTATCATATCCTCCTAAATACAAGCCTCCTACTATCTCATTCTATGATGGAACCACTTCTCCAAGTCAGTTTATCAATCACTTTGAAGTGATGACTGATCAACTACAACCAAGTGATGCCCTTCTTACTCGGGTATTTATTGGATGTCTCAAGGGAACGGCTTATGAATGGTATAGAAGTCTCCCAGATGGGAGTATTACCTCATTTGCTGGTTTTAAACAGATGTTTCTTGAAAGGTTCTATGAAGGGCTTAATGACATGACTATGTCTGCTCTTATTAGAATCAAGTAGAAAAATAATGAATCTACAGAGGAATACATTGAACGATTTCGAAGAGAAGCTCTGAAGATGCCTCTTGGAACTCCTGATGCTGTCACCATTGACACGTGCAAATCAAACTTGTTGCCAATCATCAGTATGTGGACAGGGTCCACTCAATTTCAAGATTGGCCTTCCTTCATAGTCAGTGCTAAAGCTGCAAAAATCAGTGCTGAAACCTTCAAAGGTTTAGGAGTGCAGATGACTCCTAAAGAAACAGGACAAGGTGCTAACAAAAAAATAATGCTCGCAAAGGAAAAAAAACTCTTGAAGTTAATCTTCAGAGCAAAGATGCATCAAATGTTCAAACTCCTGCCTCTACAACTCAACAATCAAGAACACCTCGACCCAGAGAAGAATATCTTTTGATGACGACGATGTCCTTGGTATCTTTGAATGTCTGCTGAAAGGTAATAAAATACAATTACCAGAGATCAAGAAACCTGATGAAGCTGCTAAGACAGATCATCCTAAATACTGTCCATATCACAGAATGCTGGGTCATACAATTCGTACATGTTATGTATTGAAAGGAAAGATCCAAGAAATGATTAAACCTGGAGCTATCTCTCTTACTCCAAAGAGAAGACCGTCACCTCCAACGTCGTCTCTATACAATTTGGAAATTTCCCTCCTCAACTCCTTGAAAGTGGGATTGTTCCTATTCCCAAGGCAACTCTTGACATAGTGAATCTTCCTCCTCCACAGTCTGAAGGATTAGTGCCAATCACTTTGGAAACAGGGGAAATCATGTAGATCCATCCTGATCTAGTGGCAGATTTTGAATCGCCTTCTCCTCAAAAGATTTCTTCTCAAAAATCCAAGAAGGCTGGAAAGATCAAGTCATGTCATATGACTTCTCTTGGGTCTACCTCTGACACAGAGCCAAAAGACAAAGAAGAAGCACTTGTTAGTGCTACTCGAACGGGGAAACCTTACCTAAAGGATTATTCTAAAAATCCTGAAGATCCTACTGATATCCCTTCAGATGCTAAAGATGCTCCTAATGTTCCTCCCGAAGAAGAACCATCTACTGAACCTGTTCCTCCCAAGCCTACGGCTCTGGAGAAAGGCAAACAACAGGCTCGGTTTGATAAGCCAATCAAGAAGTCTCCTCTTGGACTTCAGAAGCCTTACAACTTCGACATTTTGGCTCAGCTTGCTAATACTCCAGCTAGAATGTCCCTTTTGAACTTCTACGTCTTTTCAAAGAGACTCGGGAGACGTTAAGTGAAGCACTTCTACAAGCTGACTCTTGTCTTGCACAATTGAAGAAGCCGGATGCGGAACCTGCCACTTGCTTACATTGCAACAGTGTACTGGAGATTATCCCAAATATTACCTTTACACAAGACGACATGTTACTGGAGAATAATCGACATGACCGACCTTTCTACTACACTGGTTTATTGATACGATAAAGATAGATCGTATTCTCATTGACCCAGGGTCTGCTATAAGCATAATGCCAAAGAGTTTGTTGGATGAACTAAAAATCCCTCTTCACAAGCTCTCCAAGACGGTTACTACTATCTTGGGATTCAATCAAAGCCGAAGTGAGCCTTTGGGAAAGATTCATCTGAAGCTTTAGATAGGTGATTTCAGATCTAAAGTCACTTTCTATGTGATCGAGATCGCGGGATCCTATAATCTTCTTCTGGGGAGGCCCTTTCTTCATGAAAATAATATGGTGCCCTCTACTCTTCATCAATGTTTTAAATACATTGATAGCAATGGAAGAGTACAAAAGAAGTTGCTGATATAAATCCCTTCCATGGGGTTGAAGCTTATTTTAATAATTCCCGAATGTACAAAGAAGAGTATACAAGGATCATACAAGCTATGGAGAAAGAAGATGCACAAAGTGAGACTTTAATAATCCCTGTTAAATGTCGAAACTACTCAGCAACAATCTCCTAAACCCTCTGGAGAAGATTCTTTCATCATTCCAGTGAGTGGACGGATCTCTCCGTTACCTTCAGTCATCTACTCAGAATACACTGATCATTCCTGTCAGTGGGCGTACTACAGTTCCTGTACCTTCACAAGATACTCTGCTAATTCCAGTTGGAGGGCGGATTACTCTTCCTACTCAAACTTCAAGGGAGCTCACCTCTTCTGAGCCATTTGTTATCGATCTTAATCGAAACAATGCTTCTTCTTCTTCTCCCCCTTTAGTCATTGACTTGGCTGAAATCTCTAAGGCTCAGCCTTCTCCCTATGTAAATATTGCTGCTTTTACATTTAATGAAAAGTCTCCACCTTTGCAGTATGTTGATGTGTGTAATTATGTTCATAGTTATTTACATCTGTTAGATGACTTGAACACAATAACCATAGGAGTTGTACGACTGTTCATACAGATGTATCTCTAGAACCTGTACAATCTTCATACTTTCTAGTTCCCAGCAGAAAGCCAGGAGACATTCCAATATTCTTCTACAAAGGGCCTCAAAATCCTTCTGATCTTGAAGATGATGACAAAAATGATGATACTGGAAGATTACAACTACATCGTTATAGTCAGCAATCTAGAGACATCATCAAAAATATGGGTTATGACTTCAGGACTGGCCTTAATAATGGAAAAGGAAGAAAAATGCCTGTCCGGATTCCTCCTTTGAAATATGGAAGGACGAAATGTAGATTGGGTTATACTGCTCCTACTCCGTTCATCAACATTATCCACGAAGATCTTGAGTCTGACAAAGATAAGAGATCTGATTCTTCTAGTACCACTTCTTGGGATTCCGATACGAGTATCGGTGACTTCTATTGCAACCTTCTGTCTTCCAACATGGTTTCCATTGACCATTCTGAAGAAAGTGATGAAGACGAAGAAGAGTTTGAAATCTCACCTGAATCAGAACAGTGGGCCCAAAGATTAGATAATCAATGGGAGTTCCGTTTCGAGCAAAAGAACCTCCGACTGAAGATAAACTTGTTCAAATAGATGTTGGTGAAGAGGGGTCTCCCAAACCAATATTCATCAGTGAAAGTCTTTCAGAAACTGATAAGAAAGACATGATCAAACTCATTCGTGATTACATCGATGTCTTTGCTTGGAGTTATGAAGATATGCCAGGGCTTGATCCTCAAATTGCAACTCACAAGCTTAACATCTTGCCGAATGCTAAACCGGTCAAACAACAACAACGACGATTTCGTCCGGACATCATGGATGCAATTGAAGCTGAAGTCAATAAACTCATTACCTCTGGGTTTATTAGAGAGGAACAACATCCCGATTGGGTGGCTAATATTGTTCCTGTTCTTAAAAAGACTGGCAAGATCAGAGTATGCATAGACTTTCGCGATCTCAATGCGGCATGTCCTAAAGACGAATTTCCTCTACCAATCACTGATGTCATGGTTGATAATACCTGTGGATTTGAACGAATGTCATTCATGGACGAGTATTCTGGGTATAATCAGATCAAAATGTTCCCAGAAGACGAGAAGCACACTTCTTTCAGAATGCCGATTGGTACATACTGTTATACAGTTATGCCATTCGGTCTCAAGAATGCAGGAGCAACTTATCAACGAGCTATGAGCACTATATTCCGTGAACATTTCCGGAAAACAGTCGAATGCTATGTTGATGATATTGTAGTCAAAAGTCGACAAAAGGAGGATCATATCCAAGATTTGAAGACTATATTTGATCTAATGCGTAAGCATCAATTAAAGATGAACCCTACTAAGTCCTTCTTAGGCGTCTCTAGTGGTAAATTTCTCAGCTTCGTTATTACCTCTAAGGGTATACACGTGGATCCCGAGAAGATCAAAGCCATCCAAGAGATGCGTCCTCCACGCACCTTAAAAGAGCTACGAGGATTTCAAGGAAGAATCGTATATCAGGAGATTCATCTCTAATTTATCAGGACGCTGCAGACCATTCAACAAACTTATGAAGAAAGGTGTCTCTTTTGTCTGGAATGATGAATGTCAGAAAGCATTCGATGATATAAAACAATATCTGATGAGCCCTCCAGTATTGGTACCTTCCGTCTCAGGAATACCGTTCCTCTTCTATACTCGAGCAATGAGTCATTCATTGCGTGCATTACTCGCTCAAAAGAATCAAAATGGCCATGAACAGGCCATTTATTATCTCAGCCGCACTATGACCGGAGCTGAACCTCGATATTCACCGGTTGAAAAAGAATGTCTAGCCTTGATGTTTGCTGTCCAAAAGACACGTCATTATATCATTGGCCAGACTATTCATGTCATCTCCAGGATCAATCCTATACGGATCATGATGAAGAAACCCAGTGTTTTGAATTCTCGATTGGCTAACTGGGGAATCCTACTTGCTCAGTATGATATGCACTATATTCTTCAGAAATCAGTCAAGGGACAAGCTTTAGCTGATTTTCTGGCTGCTCACTCAATTCCAGAAAATTCAAAACTCTATGATGAAATCCCAGATGAAGTCCTAGATTCAAATCAAATTGCTGAAGAAGATCCTACTTGGCGTCTATTCTTTGATGGAGCATCAAGAATTGGTCATAATGGCGATATTGTTGCTGGAGTTGGAATTGTTCTTGTATCGCCAGAAGGTCTTGCCATCCAAAGAGCTTATTCTCTCGATCAGCCGTGTTCAAACAATGTAGCTGAGTACAACGCATTGCTTATTGGTCTTCAACTCGCTAAACATCTGAATATTCAATATTTGGAGGCGTATGGAGACTCTAAACTTATTGTCAATCAGATCAGGGGTACTTATGAAGTTCGCCATCAAGATCTGGTTTCTTATCATAGAGTTGCCATATCTATGGCCTCATCATTTAAGGAATTCTTCATTGAACATGTTAGGCGAGCATGTAACACAGAAGCTGATGCCCTTGCTAATCTTGCAGCGGTGCTGGCTATCCCAATCAGACGGCAACAAATGTTGTTCGTAGTCGAAAATTATTTCATCTTGAAAATAACCTGACTCTAGGACTTCCAGTTGACATTGAAGAATCAACATCGCATGACGTCAACACAACAAGAGAATTTGGATTTAGTCGTAAATCAATATCATCTTCATCCGATTCCAGCATGGAATTCATCTTCAGTAACTCGACTGAGAATCAAAATACGGATAAAGATTGGAGACTTCCTTTCTTAGATCTTGTATTATATGATATTCTTCCGGATGATCCGAGTGAGGCAGCATCTATCAGACGACGATCACTCAGATTCTATTACAATCATACAACAAAGACCTTATATCGTCGAGCTTATGATGGTTTACTCCTTCGGTGCATTGCCGGAGATGAAGCCCAACAAGTTATTCGTGAAGCACATGATGGAATTTGTGGAGCGCATCAACCTGGGCCAAAACTTCAAGACCGTATTCGACGGATGGGTTATTATTGGCCAACTATGGTATCAGATGCCATTGAATATGCAAGGAAATGCAAAGCTTGCCAAATTCATGCAGATTTTATACATCAACCTTCGGAATTTCTACATCCGACGGCAGCATCATGGCCCTTCGAAGCTTGGGGCATGGACATTGTCGGCCCGATCAATCCACCGTCATCTAAAGGTCATCGGTTCATTCTCGCAATAACCGATTACTTCTCCAAATGGGCCGAAGCTATTCCTTTATCTGAAGTTAAGACGTCTAATGTCATCAGCTTTATTAAGCACCACGTCATCTACAGATTTGGTGTTCCTCGACGCATTGTTCATGATAACGGACCACAGTTCGTCAGCCAGAAATTTACTCGATTCTGTGACGATCACCGGATCAATAATGTTGCTTCTACCGCATATAATCCAGCAGCTAACGGATTGGTAGAAGCTTTCAACAAGACTATCATCAAACTCCTAAGAAGTTTGTCTCCACTAACAAACGTAATTGGAGTGACAAGCTCGGGGAATGCTTGTGGGCTTATCGCACTACAGTCCGTAATGCTACTAAGTGTACACCTTTCTCTCTGGTGTACGGATCTGAGGCTGTTCTCCCATTAGAGATTCAAATTCCTTCTTTAAGGATAGCAATCACTAATGAACTCACTGCTGAAAATAATGATCGTCTTCGACTTCAAGAATTGGAGGCTTTGGATGAAAAACGGTTATCTGCTCAACAGAATATTGAATTCTATCAAGCTAGAATTTCAAGGGCTTTTAACAAGAAAGTCAGAATTCGAACATTTCAGAAAGGAGAACTTGTGCTTACTGTCAGACGCCCGATGACTATGACACACATGAGTAAGGGCAAGTTTGATGCAAAATGGGAAGGTCCATTCATTGTCAATAAGATCTTTTCTAATGGGGCTTATCAACTCACTACTCTAGATGGTAAAGCCACTATGATGCCCATCAACGGCAAATTCTTGAAGAAGTACTATGTCTAATATTTCTATCAAGATTGTCCTCCCATCACTCTCCAGCTGTTTCATTGTTCTTTCCGAAGAATCATTCTGATATCTATTATCCCCAGTGGAGATAGGTATTCTACTTTGTATCGTTTTCTCAACAAATTTGATATCTAGAAAATCATGTCCACATTACCTCTGAATTTTCTATCTCATATATTTATGAAAATGATATTTAGTCTTTCTGATTTCTGAGTCAAAAGATCAATGAATAAAGGCAAAAATAAAGTGGAAGGATATATCGTAAACAAAGTTTCCTTAAACGGAGTTTATTTGAGACAAATTCCTCAAGAAAAAAATTACATCATCATGGAAGATCACTGTAATCCCTTTCATATTTGGGACGAGGACCACATACATAATCAGCAAAAGAATTGAATACATCTTTTCCTGACCGCACCAAGAATTGACAGGCAGCCAGCCTCATTGCTTCTTCTTCTTCAGTTTCTCCTGGTTCGACCAGGAAGTCCAGGATATCTTTTGGCAGCTTGGGAGTAGACGAGCTTTCGCCCATTTCCTTTTTCTGCGGAGGTGGATGTTCTTTAACACCTTCAGTAGCTTCAAGGGCGACTTCAGCCTCTTTATGTTCTCTTCAGAAGACATTGTGGATAAAATACGATCCTTCTATTCAATATGCTCTATTTATAGGCATATGGTTACAAGGATCGAAGGGACGTATTCTTTCCCGATATTCAGTTCATCCATTTCTCACATTTCATCCGACGTTTTATATGTTCATTAATACTTGACGATTCGTCCGTTCATTTATTACATTCACTCGACAGTTCATCTGTTCATCGTTTCTTAACGGTTCATCTGTTCATAATCTTCTATCAGTTCATTAAGTGGGGATTCGTTATTTATCATGTTTTCATAACCTCTGAATCAATTCCGAATCTGCTTACTCATTTGTCATGTTTTGACCTCTGCATAGAAATCAATCTATTTTCTTTCGAGTTCCTATATATTATCATGTCCATAATACCTCTGAAATATTATATACTCTAAAAACAGAAAGATGATTTTATTATCTATCATGTCCACAATTTATCCACAAATACAAATCATTGAGCATAGAAGAAGTGTCATTTCCATTCCCATTTTACCACAAAAAGTCTATTACATTTTCTTAGACTTTCCTACAAATCATAATGGAAATCTATTACAAATCTTGGATTTTCATTCTATGTACAACTGAGATCTATTTCTTCTTGGATCTTCTCTGGCAATCTCGTTATTTGTGGCAATTCCTGGGTGTCCAGCAGGAATCAAACTCTGGTCTTATCTCTCAGACGAGAGGAGAACCACAGAGTAGGGCAACACGAAAACGTGTTGCTGCCAATACAACTGGTGGATGGGGGTAACCTCTCAAGGAAGACAGGAATGTATCCAAACCTTGGGATACAATTCCTGGTTCTGCCTTGAAAGGAACTCTACTACCCGATTTCTCGGTAGTAGAGTTAACTCCACCATCCAACTCTCGTGTATAAAGGCTCTTCCTACCATCTAAGGAAGACCCTTCTATCTCACGAAGAGTTCTGAGTTATCTGTATGCGTCAAAAGCGTATGAGCTCCCTGATGTGGGTGTCAGAAGAACATTGTCCACAGCATCCACATCACCAATGCCAGTTCTGAAGAAGATTTTCAGCCAAAATTCTACAAGAAACAGTAAAGAAAAATCAGTCAACAGAAACTGGCCAAGCAAAGACAAATGCATTCTGTTCATTTCAGGAAGATGAATTTGTCCTTAGCAAACAAAAAATTCGATGCGTGTATATTGAACTTACCGCTGAGTTTGCTGCTAAGGATTGACAGATCCATGTCTGGTAGCGTGCACAGAGATTTGACATCAGACAACATGGCTTTCCTATTTCTTCTCATAGAAAATTCATTCTCAGAAGAGAGAAGAAGAATGGGAAGATGAGTTTGCGTGGAGTTCATCCATCTATTTAAAGGGTCAAGTGCAGGTCTATTCTTGGAAAAGATCCGCATAAATAGCGCTCGTAAATTGTGGAATGAGTGTCACGTGTACTTCGGGAGACCGTACAACATTGGAAACAGTCAAAGAGTGCTAATTAATATTCTTCATTAAAAGGCACGCAGATCAAACACAAAAGTTGTACTTCATTCTTTAAACAGGCACTGATGGCCTTACAAAAAGACAAAAAAGTGCAACAAAAGCGTAGAAAGTTACGCCCTATTTTCCAGAGCGGCTAAGTTTGATGCCTAACTCCTCTACGCTCTTAACTCCCAGGCGATGCAACAGAGTCTCGAGCATTTCACGCTTCTCCATAAGGCTCCACCCATAGAAGAAGACGAGCCATCCAATACAAAGTAGCTTAAGAGATTCTTGGCTAACTGCGTGGAGTCGTCCTTGAGCTCGATGACGACAGGTTCGGGTTCTTTGCCCCCAAAAGTGGGGTCACCATGGGAACAAAAGCCCAACTTGCGTGCTTCCTCTTCGGCTGCTTCCTTTGGGGTCATATTTGAGAGATGAATGTCAAAGCTGAGAATCTCTTCCTGTTTATATAACAGATCTCGTCGACAGTTCATATTCCACCATAAATTGGACGCAATCAGTCTCGAAGAACTAAGAGTCATTATGACATTTAATAAGTTCATTTGGATGTTTTCAAAGAACTTCGAAGTCTTTTCGACTTCTGAAAAATTTTGGAGCCATCTCAGCGTGACTTTAACTCATTTCATCATCTTTATTTTCAAAGTATTTCGAAAATATTTTATCATTTTTCGAAACTTTGAAGGGGGTTTTGTAGGCCTCAAAAATGAAGTCACGCTGAGTTGATCAGAACAAGTCACGCAGAGTGATCCGAGATGCAGCACAAAAGATACGCTAAGTTCTGCCTGTCCATCTCCTTTAGAAATCACGCAGAGACAGCTCAGCCATACGTCAGAATCATAATGACTGACAACACAGCAGTCGAGAAACGTCTCCTCGTATACCACGTTTGCACAGAACTCGAGAGATCATCGTCGTCTTATGCGTGATTTTCGAAATCTTCCTTAGCAAGACTCACTCTTCACCAAGTTGGCGTGACTTTGGGTCTTATCTTTATTTAATGCGGCTGACAATATAATCAATGTCAGAGATTTTGTGTCAGACGAAGCGTGCCAAATCAAGACAGCTGGCGGTTTGCATGGATTCTGAACCTTCTCCTTCCTCAAGTTTGCGTGGATTTTTGAGTTATTCTTCTCAAAGCCTGCATGAATTCTGAAGTATTCTTCTTCAAAGCTTGCGTGGATTTCGCCTTCAACGAGTCTGCGTCAACGAAACTGCGTGGATTTTTGCCTTCAGCAAGACAGCGTGGATTTCATTTCAACTGGAGTACGTGGCAGCCATGCCACCGATCTCTCTCTCGCGTGCCCAGTAACTTGCACACGACCCATGCACTAATGCCATGTGTCCAACAGTTACGGGCCATGTCCAGTAACTACTCACTAACCCTGCGTGTATTTAGAGTCTGCGTGACTTTTCAAATGCACCAGTGGTGAGGTAGTTATCTTTTCAGTTACTGTTTTGACTCTATAAATAGAGTTCTTTTTTTCATTCATTGTACAGATACATTGATATCTATTGTCAAAATTTTGAGAGCTTTTCTTCTTCGCATAGTCCAAGGGATAAAGCGATCGTCTTCTAGATCGGATTCCTACAGTTATAATTTTCCCAGAAACACAACAAATAAAGAGAATTTCTTTATGGAAAACAATGGTCTCACAGAGCATCTATGTCTCAATCAATCAAAACAAGAAGCAGTAAATAATGATCATATAAGACAAAGCAGTAAGGCATTTCCGACGCTTCATCAAAATGATTCATGAGCCTAGCTATATAAAATGATAAGCTAGTACCGAGAATCAATAGTACATAACCATAGTCAGCTGCAGTCCGATTTAATTATAATTATGTAAAGGAAACTAATGTCCAGAATAGCCGGCTAAACAGGTGTCGGTGGCTAAATGCCAAGTACAAAATAGAAGATATCAGAGCGGAGAAGAAGAAACCCACTCATGGTCCCTGGCGTCCATACTCCTAGTGTGCACCATTGTTCGGGTGGAAGGCTGGATCCTCTGGCGCTGCTACGAGATCTGGCCAAACAAAACCAGCGGGGTCAGGCCCCGAATAACAAGTACCACAAGGGAGCACAAAAGAGTGAGATAAAACCCAATGAGTAAAATAAGACCTGATTCACGAGTTATAGGCTTATACCATATCATCGAGACAATACGACACCCTTACAACCAAACAAGGATAAACGGTGCCAATATCATGCCGAGATAAGATATATCCTATAACCATGGGCAGGTGAAGGGCTTCTGATTCACGGCTTCGGTCCATAGCCTATCGCAGCACAATAGCCCAACCCAACAACCAAACAAGGACATGGGTTGGACCATGCACCACGATAGTCCATGTTCCTCAGTTGCTAACAAAAGATAACATATCACAAACAAGTCGGCTTACAAGCGGCCAATCAAATCCTACGGCTTTCTACGATTTTCCTGGGTTATCCCAGTAATGCATATATAGGAATCCTCAGATCGTGTCAACCCAGCAAGACTAGCCAAACCATAATATACATATACATATAGCACTTTGATTATGCACCGGTCCCCTGCAAGGCCACCGTGCTAAAACATTTAACACATAGCACGTAGGAGTCGGATATATTCATCTACTATAAGTGGATGAAACTGCATCCGTGGTGGCCAACCCGACACGCCAAGACTGGACCTAGGGTGGCTAGTATGGCACAATCTCGGGATTCCGTTCCCACCCAATGCATCTACCAAATTAAGTTGCTTAGATTAACCATATCTTGATAATGGAATTATATGTCGTGGTCACATGGTCATCCTCCTATATGTCGTACCATAGTACGTGTACCCTAAGTATGAATCCACATTGGCTCAAGGAGTCCCAAATCTAGATCCATGCTTAGTGTAATGCATCAAACATCAATCATTATACCACGATACTATTACTGACCAATTACCATGACTGTACTGGAAGGTACACATGTATTGACATATAACATGAATGATCACTTAGCATGTAGAGTCACACCTCAGTACACTCATTAAATGGCACCGCAGTGCATACTAATATTGTATCTCAATACACACTTAGAACCTGTACCAGCACGTATACAGGTAATCAGGTCAGAAACATGGTTAAGTCAGAAAGTCACACGGACCCCTTGTGACATAAAAGTATATATGAATTCAGGTTAAAGTGAGACATGAAGATCCTTGAAGCTAATACAAAGATCTACAACTTTTATATTGGGAGTTGGGAGAAATTCTGGCCACAAATCAGTCAAATAGGGTTAAAAACAGCCAAAAATAGCCAAAATAGGCACTATTCAAGCCATGCATCACTATTCATCATGCGGTACTATTCATCTCATGTGGCACTATGCAAGCCATGCGGCACTACTCATCTCATGCGGCTACGGTACTATTCTTCTCATGTGGCTGTGGTACTATTCATCTCGTGCGGCTGCGGTACTATTCATTCCTGCGGCACTATTCATCTTATGCGGCTGCGGTACTATTCATTCCTGCGATACTATTCATCTCATGCGACTGCGGTACTATTCATCTCATGCGGCTGTGGTACTATTTATTCCTACGGCACTATTCATCTCATGCGGTTGTGGTACTATTCATGCGGCTGCGGTACTATTCATGTGGCACTATTCATCGTCCCTGCCAAAACCAGGGCAGATGACATAAAAAATGTTCAAATATTGTTTTGGCCATAACTTCCTCAAAATAAGTCGAAATCTAACTTTTTAAAGGTCAAAATTGGGTAGAATTGAATTCCCTACAACATAGGACCATTAGTTTTTTTTGAAAACAACCAAATTTGATAGATCAAAACCATGAAAATCTATAGAAACCTAGTTTTAGAAACTTAGATCTACACAAAACTAGCCATTAAATTAAAAACTCCAAGAACTAAACTTGTAGAGGATGATGAGAAGAAAAATATAGACAAATCATTTCAAAGAAAAATCAAGAAATAAAAAATACAAGAATCTCTCCATTTGGTGCAAGATGTACTTGCCTAAATATTGTTTGAGCAAATAAATAAAAGAGTGAATGAGGAGAGAGAGTGAGGAAGAGAATATATATAGGGGTTGGGTTGACTCAAAGAAACCCTAATCTTAAGCATGCTCTTAACCATGTGACTAATGACATGTTAAATGCTACATGATACAACTAATTAAATTAATTAAATAAAATCCTAACCACAATGCGGTTCAGAAATCTTATCATCGAAATAGTGAACCACGCCTACAACCAAACAAGGACAAGGGGTGGCACACTAATTCGCGACGAGATACAATTCTATGCCATGGACAGTTACAAATATATGATACATACAATAAAGATACAGGTGCCAAATACCATATACATGAAAAATTAAAAATTTACGTATTCCGGAAACGGGGAGTGACAGGCACCGACATGTTAGACGGATTGTCTTGTACCTACTTTTGCATAATTGTAACTAAGTCAGACTGCAGCTGATAACAATTGTGTATACGTTGCTACATCATCTGGCTAAATTTGTACAGCCAGATCTCAAAAATATTTTGACCAAGCGTTTGGGACGCCATACTGCTTTATCATACATGTTCTCTATTTTCTGTTTCTTGTATGAATGATTGAGACAATAGTTGTTGAGTAACCCTAGTAAGACTTTCATGTAGTATGCATCCCCTCATCTTTTAGACAGCATTGATCGTATTATACGATATTCTTCTACCCGTAATACGTAGCTGGCTGAGTCATTCCTCCGCTCTCCGGTATTCCGGTTCTGGGGCGTGACAGTACGGAACTCGCTTGGATGCGTCGAGGCATGGAGTTCCTTGGCGATTCGTAGCGTGCGGCCGCGTGGAGTCAAGACTTATACGAGGCATAATGTATGGACATCGCCTCTTCGAAGCATCTGCTGGTTCAAGACTTGTATTGAGAGATGAGAGAGAGCTGAGTGACTTGTAATGTGAGAAGAGTGAGCTTGAGTGAGTTTGAGTGACTTGTAAACTTGGCCTTATGCCCCATTGTAATCCTTGTTTCAATATCAATAAAATGCATCTTTTGAATAACTTGTATTTTGTTCTAAATTTTTGCTGGTATATTCAATGTCTCTGCATGGGACTTCTGTGCGACGACCCCGTCGCAGCCGCTGTAATCGGCCGTTATGGAACTCGCCTTGCACGAGCGCAATCTAGGCTCGTGCGGCATCATGCCTTAGCGAGGACGATTGCTCCTACGGGAGCGGGGAGTGACACTCGTTGGGACGTGATGCCGTACTAGTCTGGAGTTACACTCGTACAAGGTAAGATGATAAGTTCTCAAATGGTTATCTTTGATTTGATATTAGCAACGAAAAAAATAGAGTATATGAAACAAATCTCTTTATTGATGAATGAACTGAGATTACACTGGCTTTCAATAGTCCAACTAAATTTGCCAAATTGGCTACAACACTCAAGTTCTCTCTTGCCCACAAAGGATTTCATCATTCCATACATCATGCCTTCTATATCTCGGCCGCATCAATCATGTTGCAAGTCCGAGAGTCAATGCGATCACACGCTTCAAACGCTATGACATTTCATACCTCAGCACGATCAAACGAAGCTTCGCCGCAAGCAAATTATATCCTGAACCTGCAAGCAATCTAGTGGGGGATTAGTACTTTCGTCCTCGCTGTACTGATCAAAGACCCACTTAAATAAACCGACATTTGTTATGTATTGATTCATGCAACATACAATTTAGTTATCTTTCTATGTTCTCCTTATGATCTATTTCATGGCATATTCGAAAGTAGTAAAGCATGATATCATGGCAAGCATGTTATTTCGATTCTCATAAGCAAGCATGCAACCAATAACAATCTCGTGTTGTTTTGTGACTTCTTACCAAATATTGACGCACTCGCCCTTGCACCGACGTAAGGTAAATATGCCTCATTCCTTCCCTGTCATATTATAAGTGCTCTATGTTCCTGCACTTTTGGCCCACCGTTCCCTAACTATATGAAGGTCATTGGCGTATCCGCGCCGGAATGGACTAACTTGTTTCTTTTCTTTTCTCAAACTGGATAACACGACGTCCTCCCCGTACGGATTACTAGCCCAATATCTAAAGGACGCCGAACTTATCATTGATTGTGGCTTATCATACCAGTGGAAGATCGTAAGTCATACCCAAAAGCTGTGCACCAATAATAATTATTCATCCCTCCTAGGCCGAAAGGTCCCGATGACCCAGCATTTAACTCATTCGAAGACCACACCCTGTACATGGGAAATATTTCAAGTCTATTCGACCATACAACGTGCGTCAAACCCATACAACCAAACAATTTGCCTATCTTTATTTCAATTGGCACAATGTCCTAACTCAATGTTCATTAACGAATGCCCCGAAGGCCATAAAAATTTTGAGGCACCATGCCATATTCAACAGTTCTATCACATTTGTGCCACAACTGTCCCCTCCGTAATGAAGCCATCTTTTGTAAGTCTCGAGCACGTACACACGTTTTAATATAGTTATTTGACATTTCTTGCATCTTGCATTCGATGCATGCCTCGATTCAGTATTTCCATGTTCTACGCCTTAATGTTCAATGCTTTAGACTTATGTTCCTTCCCTCCGACTCGTGCAACTGAGGCACGCCACGATAGGGTATTCAATGTTATATAGCTCATGCACTAAGGCACTCGTACCGATATAGTCTTTCATGTTCTAGCATACTAACTCATGTGTGGGGGCACGAAATGACTTGTGCGTTGAGGCACTTGTCGATACAGTTATTCCATGTTCTTATGGCTTGTGCACCGAGGCGCTCGCCTTTGCGATATTCAATGTTCATTAACAACTCGTACATTTGATGTATGTTTCATTTCAATTATTCTATCCAGTGTATGCACTATGTTTATCTCTCGATCGAGCCACGCCCGTAGTCTCGATAGGTTAACTTAGCATACAACGTTATATTTTACTTTGGCAAGAAGAAGTAAGAAAGAGAAGTCAAAGTCCCCCCCACCTTAAGCCGATACGCCTTATCATTTTGCCGAGCCGATGCGGCTCGATTTCATAACTTCGTTGCACGGCCAACTTCTGACTTAGCCATTCGAGCACTTCGTGCTTCATTGAATTATACGACCGATCTGGCTTACCGTGCCTATGCCTCAGTCCGTTACGAGACGGTGATTTGGTTTTATGGACCCCGTTGTAAATAAGGCAAAATACTGACCTTTTATATTTCAGCGTAAACGTATAGCCTGCACACGAAACCAACTAAAATTAATACTTGTTCGAATCGAACTAATGCCTTCGTCGATTCGATTTCTTAGAATCTTTGAACCAACTCAATGCTTTCTTCCGGGCCAACTTAACACTTGTATCGAACTTACTCGATGCGTTCCCTCGGGTCAACGATACTCTTTGCATCAATTCACATCGATACATTTCTTGGGTCTACGTACTCTTTGCATCGATCTGACTCGATACGTTTCTCGGGACAATGTAACTCTTGTATCGATTCGCATCGATACTTAATCGGGTCAACACGACTCTTCGAGTCAACGACTCAGCATAACGTACCGTACGGAGTGGGGCATTACATCAAAAGACTAGGGGGTGTATGCTACAATCAAGTCTTCTATGGTCTCGCAGAGCATCTACGTCTTAATCAATCAACCAAGAAGCAGTAATAATGATCATATAAGATAAAGCAGTAAGGCGTCCCCGATGCTTCATCAAAATGATTCATGAGTCTCGCTACACAAAATGTTGAGCTAGTGCCGAGAGTTAATAGAACATAACTGTAGTCAGCTGCAGTCTGATTTAATTACAATTATATAAAAGAAAACTAATGTCCAGAACAGCCGACTAAACTGGTGCCGACGGCTAAATGCCAAATACAAGATAAAATATATTATAGCGGTGAAGAAGAAACCCACTCATGGTCCCTGGTGCCCATACTCCTGGTATGCACTATTGTTCGGACAGAAGGCTGGATCCTCTGGCGCTGCTACGATATCTGGCCAAAAAAAATCAGCGGGGTCAGGCCCCGAATAGCAAGTACCACAAGGGAGCACATAATGAATAAAACAAAACCCAAGGAGTAAATTAAGACCTGGTTCAAGAGTTATAGGCTTATACCATATCATCGAGACAATACAACATCCTTACAACCAAACAAGCACAAAAGGTACCAATATCGTACCGGGATAAGATACATCCTATAACCATGGTCATGTTAAGGGCTTCTGGTCGCAACTTCGGTACATAGTCTATCGCAGCACAATAGCCCAACCCAACAACCAAACAAGGACATGGGTTAGACCACGACCACGATAGTCCATGTTTCTCAGTTGCTAACAGAAAAAAAAATATATCACAAATAAGTCGGTTTACAAGCGGCCAATCAATCCTACGGCTTTCTATGATTTCCCTGGGTTATCCCAGTGTTGCATATATATAGGAATCCTCAGATCGTATCGTATCCAAGTAAGGCTAGCTGAACCAATTTAATACAAGCATGCACTAAATGTACCGATCCCTCGAAAGGCCACCGTGCTAAGACAAGCAATAACAGTTCCAGCTCTCCTATAGAGAGAACTTGCTCGACATTCACTAATCATATACTGCACTCCACTAGTACGGATGACTATATAGTATCTGTGTTGGCCAGCCGGCATGTTAGGACAGGGCCTAGGGTGGCTGGTATCATACGATCTCGGGATTCTGTTCCCTCCAATGATGCTACCAATTTAAGTTGCTTAGATTAACCCTATATTGATCTTGGAATCACATGTGATGGTCACATGGTCATCCTCCTATATGGCATACCTTGGTACGGGTACCCTAAGCATAATTCTACATTCGGCTCAAAGAGTCCCAAATCTAGATCCATGCTTAGTGTAATGCATCAAGCAAACATTCAATATACCACATCAATATTACTAACTAATTACCATGACTGTGCTGGAGATGATGCATGTATTGACATATAACACAAAGGATCACTTAGCATGAAGAGTCATACCTCAGTGCACTCATTAATAGCACCGCAATGCATACTAATATTGTATCTCAATACACACTTAGAAAAGGTACCAGCACATATATAGGTATTCAAGCCAAAAACATCGTCAAGTTAGAAAGTCACATGGACCCCTCGTGACACATAAGTCACATAGGACACATAGTCTGGGTCTTCTCATAGGACACAAGGTCGAGTCAGGAAATCAAGTCAAATCAATAAACTCATCAAAACTAGATAAAATATCAAATCATAAAATCAGGCGCATGGGACAAGACATGCGCATGGCAGAAAAATTAAAAGTATAAAGTCCAACAAATAGGTGCATAGGAAAGTGTGCAGGCTATGCAGGAAGGTACGTAGTACAGTACAGAAAAGTGCGCAGTACAGTCTGCGCAGTACAGTGCAGGAGGTGCACAGTGCAGTCTGCACAGTGTAGTACAGAAAAGTACACAGTGCAGTCTATGCAGTGTCGTGCAAGAAGGTGCGTAGTGCAATCCGTGTCGTGTATTGCAAGAAGGTACGTAGTGCAGGAAAGTGTGCAATGTAGTCTGCACAGGAAGGTGTGCAGACTGCATGCAAGTGCGCAGGTGCAGACTGTTCATCTTTCCCAAATCAGTACCAAAGTGCATAGGGAACCCATGAACTCAAGGAATGCCATAACTTCCTCAAAATAAGTCAAAATCAAGCGTTTCAAAAGCCAAAATTGAATGAAATTAAATTTTCTACAACATGGAACAACTATTTTTCGAAAATAACAAGTTTGATAGATCAAAACTACGAAAATCTATAAAATCCTTTAGAAACTTAGATATACACAAAACTAGCTATTAAAATAAAAAACTCCAAGAACTAAACTTGTAGAGAATGAATAGATGAACAATCTAGACTAATAATATCAAAAAATAAAAAATAAAAAATACAAGTGGTCTCTCATTTGTGCAAGATGTACTTGCCTAGGTGGGTTGGTGGGAGGAAATAAAAATGAGAATGAATGAGGAGAGAGAGATAGAGAGAGAGAGAGAATATATATAGTGTGACGGGTTGGTTCAACTAAACCCTAATGATATGTTAAATGGTGCATGATACAACTAATTAAATTAACTAAATAAAATTCTAACCACAACACGGTCCAGAAATCTTATCATCGAAGTAGTGAGCCACGCCAACCAGACAAGGACAAGGGGTGGCACACTAATCTGCGATGAGATATTGTTCTATGCCATGGCCAATTACAAATACATGATATATGCAATCAGGATATAGGTGCCAGATACCATATACAGGAAAAAGTAAAATTTTTATGTATTTCGGGAACGAGGAGTAAAAATAATCTTCCCTACTTAGGTAACCATCCTCTTACAATTATTCCGTCAAGTATGCCTTCTTCATCTTGATGAGGCTCTGCTTTTGGAGAAAAAACAACGCACACGAGAGTTCGTCTCTTCGAAATAGGAAGGGACGAGGGAACAATGATAAAGAGTTAAAGAAAGGTATGATCGAATACAAATACGAGATTCAACAGCGATAGTGAAGACAAAAGAAGTTTCAACAACAGTTGTGGATTGAGTTCCTAACACAATTATCATTACGCAAGCTCGCTTGGTACAATAACATAACCAAAATGATAAATCAGACCTGCATGGGCCACCACAAAAACTATGTCACGCCCCAGTCCCAAAATACACAGAACTAGGCTACGTGGCAATGACCAGCTACGTATCCAAGTAGACTCCAGTCCAAAATCGAATACGCATAAATGCCCTAGATTTTGTGTAGCTATCTATAAAATAGGTTTATATTTCAATCGACAGAACAAGAACATAAAGAATATGAAATATGAGAAACAATCTACAGCTTAATAATCATATTGTCCGAATAGACTCGAAAGGAAGAATATGAGTCTATAAATACTATGCTACTAAATGATCATAACGACAGAAAATAAAACATATAAACTACAAAAAAATGAATATTTGCAAAGAGTACATACATAGAATATAACTGTAACCCCACCTCCTTGAAATTAGTAAAAATTTTACAAAATATTATCCTTTATAATAGTTATTATTTAGTTTAGCTAAATTAAAAATATTTAGTAATTATTAGTTGGGCTAATTACATGTTAGCTGTTATGGGCCAAAGGCCATGGCTATTTATTAATTCTTATATGTTTTATTGTGGGTTAAAGGCCCATAACTATCTATTTGAACTGTTTGTTAGCAGGGAGGAGCTTCTTCTCCTTGGGTTGTTAAACCTGAGGAATCCTAACTCTAACCGTCTCTGACAGGAGGAGAGGGAATTTTAAATTCCCGCCCAATTTTCCTTCTAGAAGAGTAGCAATAATTTATCCTGCCTATATATTCTAGAGAATGAGGGAGAGAGAGAGCTATTCGGTTAGCAAGAGTTCTTTCCATTCTTTTCCACCTATTTTTCTTCCCACAAAACCAGAGGCTGTGAACTCGAATTGAAGGAGCTTAGCCATGGCGGATGAAATTGTCGAAGAAGTTGCCTGTAGCATCTCTTCTCAGTAGCTGGATCGTGCACGAAGAACTTCTCTCCGACATTGCTGAAGACTACGTCGACACTGGTGAGAACATCCCGATCATTGAATTCCCTCGTTTTGAATTTGAACTCTATTTCGATCCTTCTTTCAAATCACATCGATTGGCATTTCGATTTAGTGATGAGAAATCAATTTTGATCCTCTTATCAGATGGCTCTGTTAGTATCCTTTGATTAATTGAAGTCCATCACATCGATCTAGATTTCGTCGAGACTGTAAGTTTTCGATCTCTATTGTTCGTGTTTGAAAAACTAATGAGTTCTATGATCGGGATCTAGAATTTTTTAGGATTTTCATTTTTCTTTCCCTACAGAACCTGGGGACATGATTGTGTGATCACGAAAGCAAATTGCAATCCTTGAGCTCGACACGAGGGTGAGTATTTCGATCCTATAATTTTAGATCTAAGTCGGAGTATCTTGCCTAAGTGCAATGTATGAGTTATTTGAGATTTTGATCTTCCTGTTCATTCCTTGCATCTGTTCGATCTTCGGTTTCAGAGGAGATTGTGTCGGGTTGAGTAGTTGAGTATCACATTGAGACCTAGTACGATCAATTCTTAATTCTATCAGGATTTTTCTAACCTCTTCATTTAAGATATAGTTATTTTGATCAATGGGACAAGTCTGTATCAGAAATCTAGAATTAGATTGATCACCAGTAGATAGATAATTGTTAGATATCGTCGCATTCTTTCAAGCATCCTAGGAATGTTAGTTCCCAGTTTATAATACAGTACCAATTTAGGAATTCAGAGATCTGTGAATACACTGGCTATCTGAGAATTAGAGTAGCAGGTTACTTTTAAACCTGATATTGGTTCAGGTATCAATATTAGGGGCTTTGGAGTTAGTCTCTGTTCTTGGTTCTCATGTATACAGTGTAGCTATACACTATTTAGCCCTCAGTTGACTGATAGGTAGGATACCAGTTTGATTGATAGTGTAGGTTACCACCTACTGCTTTGATTTTACTAAGGGTATGGTCTGGATGATAGGCCTTAAACCAGTTCATGAACTTGGTTTTAGATCAATATCATATTTACTTTCAAACAAATCAGTTAGGTTAAAGTCTAAGTTTCCAGGAGGATATGTCAGCAGAATTGTCTTGTGATTGTAGGAATTGTGATTGGGGTTTAATCCTCTTAAACTGTGAGGTAATTTCTGAATTAAATCAGTTAGTTAACAGTTAGTAAGGATTACAAGCCTGGGGAGTGTTTTGTATTAATATTTAGGCTGTCACCCCAACTAAGTAAATTAACAGGAAGACATGACAGTTAGTGTGCTACAGTCTTGGTTTCAGGATTTGTAATCAGTTAAGATGACAAGGGGGAGTAGACATGTTGGTAAATGGATTGGTTTTACTCTGTTTAGACATGGGGCATCTATGGGAATCCTAGGATGGACCAAGTATGCATACTGAGAGTTTCCTTGCATGAGTCGCCAAGTTTTTAGCTATTTAGTTCAACTCACTGGGACAAATCAGTAAGACAGGGGACTGGTCAGTAGGATGAAGAAGAATAGTAAGAAATGTGTTTATGTTAGGCTTGATTTAGGATAGTGAAACTCTTATGTTTAACTGCAGGTTTCTTCAAAGGAACCTTAGCGCTGTCTTAGAAATTTACTGAACCTGAGATGCATATAGCACTGTCTTAGTGAGTTTGATGATCCTGAGATGCATATATCAGTATCTTAATAAGTTTGATGACCTGAGACTCCTGTATCAATGTTTTGATTCAACTAGTTGAACCTGAGACTCCTGTATCAATGTTTTGATTCAATTGGTTAAACCTGAGATTCCTATATTAGTGTCTTAGTGAGTTTAATGGTGACTGAGGGTGCAGGACTGATTTACCTGTGTAAACAGTCGAGAGCAATAGGTTGTTGAACACCTGGGTTGATAGAGTGGCATACCAGAGGGTGGTGGATAAATTCAGACCTTGAATTGAACAGTCTTGACTGATTACTTTTAGGTTTGTTTAACTTTAATAGTCTTAGCAATTGGGAGTATCTTGTAAATAACTTTTGTAACTCATCCCTATATTTCTCCTTAGATAAACAGGTTCTGTGAGATGCTGATTTTCACTTTAGTAAATTGATTTGGTCTTAAGTGATTGTTTAGCAGCTGGTTTAGGATGATAGATAGTCCTTGGTTACTGTGTACTTGCCTAGGAAGAATGATCTTGCATGAGCTCATCTACATGTAAAATTAGTACCATTGTGGACTAGATCCCTTAAGCCTAACTCAAGGCTAAAGTGGTGGTAAGGTTGACAACTTAGGTTTCTATTCCAAACAGTGGTAGTTGGCTTTACATTCTAGTTATTAGTTTAACAAATGGTTTATAAAGAATAGTTGTAGGAGGTTAAATCTTGAATAATTAATAAATAGGCTAACCAAATAACATATCTTATAAATAGCTTGTAGTTAGACATGTCTAGAACTTCAAAATACCAATTTAGAGCTTGTTTAGTTATTAACCAACTTGTACTTAATAAACCAGGAGGAAATTGTAAAATCCCTAAATTTCTACTATATTTTATTTATTATTAAATTTGGTATTGATTTAAATTTTTTTATAATCGTACGTCGCGTAGTTGCATTGTACGTCACGCGCGAAATTTCATTTTCGTAATTGCTCGACGAGTGCGAATATGTGCGAGCGTACATATCTTTAGAAAAACGTTTTCTATTTCAAAATAATAGATATAATAATTATTTTGCTATCATTTCTAAGTTGTTATTTTTACTTCATTTCTAAAAGTTATTAAATAATATTTTTGTATACTAGAAAAGCATAATTATGTAAAAAAATATTTGTGCATATTTCGTAATTATTTAATAGTTATTTATAAATAAATAATGTATTTTCTAAATTATTATTATAGTATTTTTTTGAAAATATATTTTAATATTTTTGGGGCGATTTAAATCTTGATTTGATTTTATGGATTTATTTAAATAGTTAAATAATATCTATATTTGGAATTTGATTTATCTTATTTGATTTAAACTAAAGGATGGAATTTAATTAGATTTGAATTGATTGGATTTGAAATTTATTGAATTTTGATTTAAAATAAATAGCGTATTATCTAACGGAGATTTAAACTACTCCTAGTCCTTATCCAACTGGGGATTCCCACATCCTATAAAAGGCAGGTACTCACCCATAAATTTCTATTCTCCATAAATTTCAACCATCCACAATAGTGCGTGCATCGTGTCCATGTCCTCTTCCGTCCATAATCTTATTCCAATTTTATATTTATATTTTTCTCTCGTACCGGACAACCCCGACATAGCCATATAATCTAAATCCTACAATCTATGTGTCCGATACACCCGACACGAACCACCAAAATCCTAAACCTAGTCATACCCCCTCATTGTGCCCATCTCGCCACCGGACAACCAACTGTCATCCTCCGACTTACACAGCCCATCACCTTGTCCCCACCAACCCGAGTACCCTGCACCCGACAACAGCACCACCGTGCTTTCAGTCATCTCCTCCCTCGCCTTCGGCCACCGGTGAGAACCCCCTCGACGCCCCATCGAAAAACCTAACACAACTCCACCAACAACAACCATCAACAACACTATCACAGCCCCTGTCCGATAACCCCGGCCATCCTTAGACACTACCACCACCGCTGCTGTCACCTCCACAGTCGGCCATCGCAGTTTCTCCGACCATGTAACCACCACCATTGAAACCAAAATAAAAGAAAATTGCTTACATTTCATCCGCCTCGCCGGCGTCGACAGAGGCAGAGCCGCCATGCCCCAGCGTCGATCTTCACCTTCCGTGAACAGCGCCACATCGACCCGCCGTCGTCATCCCCGGTGAGCCATCACCTTCGTAGCCAGAACCGCTAACCCCAGATATGAGCCGTTCGCCTGTATCGAGCACAGCGTCGTGCCTCGCCAGAGATCCGGTGCTCAGATCCATACCCTGTCCAGTCCCAGCTCCATCAGCCCGATGACAAACCCTGCGCCATGCTCCTCCGGTCCCCTCTTCTTCTCCCCACTTCTGTTCTCCCCGGCAAGCTCCGTCGAGATCGCCGCCATAGCGACCGTGCCCGCTTCCTCTGGCACAGTGCCCGCCGCACGTGCCCGGTCGGAGCCTTTCCCCTTTCCTTCACTCCGCCACCTCTTCCTTCAGACCGCCGCCCCCGCTTCCTCTCCCTCCGCCGGACCACCGACACCCGCCGCCATATGAAACTGCCCTCGGCGCCTCACCCTTCTCCGCCGAAAAACCCATCCTCCCCTGCCTCTCCTTCTCTCTCTCTCACCTCTCTAATCTCTTCTCTTTCTTTATTTTAGCCACAACACATTTTTATTGTTTTTTTATTATATTTTTTTGTTAACTATTATTATTATTATCATCTTTATTATTATTATTATTAATATTATTATTGTCATCATTATTATTATTATCATCATAATTATTATTATCATTATCATTATTATTAATATTTTATTAAGGCTGATGTTTTGATGTTATTTTAATTGGATTATTTTATTTTGTTCTTATTATTAACACTTTTAAGATCTTGTTCCTACAGTATGTGATAAGAGATTTGATAAATACTTAAAATAAAATGTATATTATTATTTTCTTAGTATCAATTATTTATACAAGTTACTTGAGTAATTAAAATAGATAATTTCATAAAAACTATTTTTGTTAATTGTAACAACAATATTATAGGCTAAGGTATATTGTTGTAAATTTTCTATTTATTTAAAGTAAATTATTTGACAAAATTATAGTTTTACAAATATGGATTTTAGCATTAGATAATTTTCTATAATTATTTTGTTTCTCTTAGAGTATTTGGAAAATATAGTTTTCTACCTAAATTGTATTTCTACAAACTTAAGAGTTTTCTGTGAACACAGCTTCTTTTATATTTTTGTATTTATCTAAACACTATATTTTAACTTGCAAAAATATAAGTTCTCATTTATTATAAATTTTCTTAAAATCATATATCTCCAAATTCTATCGATCAATCTCATGTCCATGACCAATCCCAATCTTCCTATTCCTTCCACCTATTGACCCTAACTAATTTGACCCTTCTGGACCCAATGGAACTGTCCGTGCCACCATCAGAGGTCACCTTGTGTAGTTGTTACCCGAAGTCGTAGTTCGTGCCATATTGATCATTGCAGTACACCAGGCGTCCTACCAGGCAAGATACCTTGCCACCAACTGTTTATTATTTTAGCTCATATTTCATGCATTATTCATTATTTTCTTTATACAAAATAAACTGTGATACATGGCACAACTTGTTAGAACTTACTGTTCAGTTATATTTTCTTTTATGTATTATTTTCTTACACATTAAACTTAGAGTTAAGGGACCACCCTGTGTGTGTTGCATTCATAGGCCTTGACATATTTGTACCACAAAGTTGTGAGTCACATATAGTACTCGGACATGCGTGATTGGCTGGCCACCGGTACGTATAAGCCGTACGATAGAAATAACCGCTAATAGATATTGCATGCTTAGTTTGACTTAGCGGTTAATAGAGGTTTTGTGTTGTGGATACAACATAGTAGGCATTGGGTGGGTAGGACAATTCCTTAGCGTATGGGCTTCGATGCACTTTCCTTTGTGATCCGGAAGCTCCGATGGAGATACGGGGTTGATGACCCATGATTATTGACGGCCACTGACGTTTTGCTGAACGTTATGCTCTTACTGATTGGGCCTCTGGTGCCCCAAGGGGGGACTACGCCAATCCTATTTATCCAGGGCCCATGCGTAGGAAGGATTGTTCTTAACTACATTTATCTTAGAACAGTTAGGCTACCTTTATCCGTTAGGTACGAGTACTTTTGGTTTGGGTACTTGTATCTGACCGTGGCTTGGAACAATAACTTGTCGCGGATTAGTTCGTCACCTCTTGTCCTTGTTTGGTTGTAGGTGTGACTTACTACTTCGATGAGAAGGTATTAAACCTTGTTGGGGTCCGGATACCATATTGGATTCATAGCATGGGAAGATACGTTACCATGAATTAGTTTACCATCTCCTGTCCTTGTTTGGTTGGAGGGATGGTAAGCTAGTTCAATAGGTGCGTATTGGACCATGTTATAATTCAATTGACTTATTTATTTGAGCAATATTTATTCAGTTTATATGGCATAATATTATGTGTCTTGTTACGTCCCTCTGAGGACCTGGTTATCTCACCAGGTGTGTGCTCTTGTCTTTCGTAGGTGCTCTAGCCGTGACCGTCTCCATTTCTTCGAGCGTTTGAATCGTCTTCGCTTCGCTCGCCAAATTTATTTATTTTCTCATATAATTTTCCTTTACTTGTTGGTAGTGGATTTGTCTCCGCCCAACATATTGCATCAAGGCAATTCATTGTCATTATATATCTTTTATTCATTTATTTTTGTGTGGATGAGATTAGTTATGGTTCTACTACATTTTACAGTTTATGTATTCATACGAGGTTTCCATATATTGGAGTGTACTTCGTATGTATACAGCTGGCATGTCTACGTTCCTAGTCCTACGTATTTTGGGACTGGGGCGTTACATATTTTTGTGGTGTCCCATGCAGGTCAAGATAAAATATTTTGTTACTTTACCGTACCAAGCAAGCCTGCGAATAGGATTAGAAGTCTAGGATCTCATTCACATACTTGACCTCTTTCCTCGATTCCATATTTGAACTACCGTTCGACTCATCGATTGCATCTTGCATGATTCCTTCTATCATAATTCCTATCTTCCCTTCGTGCTTGCTAGAGGTTAGACAGGTGTAGAAGCATGGAAAATAATAAAGAAAGATCTATGCGGCCAGAGAGCCCCATGCGACTCAGAGAAGTCATGCGGCTCAAGAATCCATGCGGATCAAGGATCTATGCGGCTCAAGAAAGTCCTATGCGGCTCAAAGAGGAGCCACGTGGCACGCAAACAGCTCTCTCGTTCGTCCTTTACTGCATTAAATGCCTTGACGGCTGACATCTCTGATAGTTCTGACACAAAGATATCATTATGACTCCCTCATAATGACGGACTGTTTGGAAAGCGAAGAAAATATCTGACACGATCCCCCGAGAGTCAGAAACCTTCATGTAGCCTTGACACGTGGACAGTCGTATGCAGCCCAAGTGGAGACTCCCCCATGCGGCCCAAGCGGAGGCTCCCCCATGCGGCTCACGAAGATCAGCCCCATGTGGCTCACGAAGATCAGCCCCATGCGGCTCACGAAGATCAGCCCCATGCGGCTAAAGGAGAATAGCCCCATGCGGCTCACAAAGATCAGCCCCATGCGGCTCACGAAGACCAGCCTCATGCGGCTCACGATGACCATCCTCATGCGGCTCATGAGGACTATCTCCATACGGTTCACTCATACTCATGCGGCCCAAATGTTCAGTAGGGGGGGCATTCTTAGACAGTCTTGACATGTGGCTAGCCTTATGCGGCCCAACTTTCCTGCGGCTCAGATTTCTGCTGTTATGACACGTGGCATGACAGTAGGACACGTGGCATCAGATTGATCAAAATCTCTCAACAAATCCCAATAAAATATTGGGATCAAATTAGATCATTTGCAAATAAGCCAATAAAAGACACGTGTCGAAGAATCCGAGGTTGGCATGATAAATCGGGAGGATTTATGTCAATCAGCATTAATTACCCACAAAAGATTTGATGCAATCACATTTATTGCCCAAATCTCGATGAACGGCCCAGATCCAATGATTATTAGCCGTCGACTTTCAAGAATGGGCAATCATTGTAAACCCTAATGAAGCCCCCCACTCTTATAAATAGCAGGGTGCCATTCCCTTGCAAAAAAAGAGAAGAAAGACACAGACGGAGAGAGATATACACAGAGAAATACAGAGAGAGCCAGAGAGCCTGAAGAGGTAGCATTTTTTCATCAACGCCCAGCAGTTCTTCTACAGAGCCAAGGCTGCACCTGATCGTCCAAGGAATAAGGCAGAGCTGCCGTCGCTTTCCCGACCCTCTACCGTCACCCCCCAGAATCTAAAATAAATAATTGTACTTAGATTGCTGTACCTAGGCTTTCGTCCTTAGGCTTTCTTTGTACAAGCGAGTTTGTATTGTGAAGTAAAAGTCCAGTCCTCCGATAATTGTTCTGCTCTTTTATATTTTATGGCAAACATGATGGCGACTCTGCTGGGGACAAACTTCTCCACGGCTGAGAAGTTGGTGACGCAATCGGATGCAGCCAAACTTGGCTCCAAGCAACAGAAGATGGTCGTCCGCTTCGACCAACAGGCATTTAAAGAAATGCTCTCTGAAGAAAGTGCGGGCCCGGTCCAGAAGCGAACCCGCACAAAGAAAGCTCGCTGCGAGTGGAGGCCGAAATCATTTGCTCCTCCACAAGCTCTGGACGGGGTACTCTCTGCTAGCCAAGACGGCGAAGGCGACTCTCATACGGCTCCACTTTGAGCCGTAGAGGACTCTGCTGTCCCCAAGTTCGGCAGTGGAAAGCACTACGATGCTGGACTTGCAGGGACAAAGAGTGATTCTATGCGCCCCAAGAAGAAGCCGAACACTCCTGTGGCAAAATCCGCCAATCACATGCAGGAGGCTCATACGGGTGAATCTGCCAGCTGCATAAAGAAAGTCTATGCGGCCAGATCGTCCAGCCGCATGAAGAAAACTTATGCGGCTGAGACTTTCAGCCATATGAAGAAAGCCTATGCGGCTACGTCTGCCAGCCGCATGAAGATTGTTGATGACAGCCGCATAACGCCTATTCCACGCGGCTCTGTCTTCGACCGCCTCTCTTATGGTCCTGATCTCTTGTGCTCCCAAGAAGACATGTTTGACTCTCTCCAGTATCACTTAGACTCTTCCTACTATGTGCCCTTATGCACTAGAGCGAAAAAGTCTAGGGCAGCGCGAGCTTGGCAAGTTCGGTCCGCTGATCTGGTCTCTGACCATCCGAGTGTCCCGTATACCGTTATACGAGCCTCAGATGGAAAGTTGTACAGAACCACTCAAGTCCAGCCCCCGGCGGCAAACGGGCAGAGAGGTTCGCAAAAGTCTCCCAAAATCCAGGGAGCAAACGTGGTCGATCCAGACCCATCTGACTTGCGTGAGGCCATCCTCCACAAACGTAAGGAAAGAAAAGATGCATCGGGGTGCAAAGAGTCCTCCCACGAACGTCACTGCACCCAAGTCATCGTCAACTGCTGTTGCAATAACGCGATGGTACGAAAAGACCGGCAGTCCGTCTTTCAAAGACTGCAACAGCCGTCTTCAGAAGACGAGGCACTTCCCGTCGTCTTCTGCAACTCTGCTCAGAAAGTCCCTGCCGATGGGAGAGGGAAGAAGACCAGTACTCCTAGCCCGAAGATTTCAACCACTTTGACCAAAAGACTGTCGTCTAAACGGGTGCCCACCACCGGAGTTTTCCAAGGCACCCGTTCTAAGACGAAATCTGCTACAGTGGGAGATTCATCGTCCACACCACTGGAGGTTGCTGGGACTGGGGGTAGCACTCCGCAGAACATCCACGATAATCCGATATTCCAATAATACGAGCCGGGGGAAACAACTCTCCCATCAGATGCAGCAAACCCCGACGTCCCCGAGGACGTCCACAATTTTTAAGACGAGACGAACTCGAAAATTGGGGGTACTGTTCCTTCTGAGTCCGAACCAGAGGAGAACATTCCCACATATCCCGATGACTTCTCACAACAGGGGTATGATCTGGAGACGACGCCAGGCTTGAACTACGGTACTGGACGACGATTACCTTTGAAGCCACCGGTCCCGGCTGGCAAACCACGAGACTACTATAGCAAAACTCGATGTGGATTAGGGTATGTAACACCTACGATGACCCCTGAAAGTTCAGATGAAGAATGTGACTGGCATTCACATTCAACCGGATCACCAACTTCTGACTCAGATACCAGTATCGGAGACATATTCAGACAAGTCTTGTCAGTCAACATGGCATTCGTCGACGCTTATGAAGAAGATGAAGACATTCCTGAAATCCTCGAGTTAGAGCCGTGGGCCCAACAGCTGGATGCACAATGGGAAAAGCGGTTCGAACAGAGAGAACCTCCTACTGAAGATGAAGTTATACAGGTCAACCTCGGCAGCGAATCTTCTCCAAAACCAATCTTCGTCAGTAAAAGCCTAACAGACGAAGAACGAGAATCGCTGCTGAAACTTGTCAAAGGATATATTGATGTGTTCGCCTGGAGCTATGAAGACATGCCGGGGTTAAATCCCGATATTGCTCTTCACAAACTCAACATTCGGCCGGATGTAAAGCCAGTCAAGCAACAACAGCGACGCTTCCGCCCAGGCATCATGGATGCGATCGAAGCCGAAGTCAACAAACTAATAGCCAGCGGCTTCATTCGTGAGGAACAACATCCGGATTGGGTCGCCAACATAGTACCAGTTCTCAAGAAGAATGGGAAGATTCGAATCTGTATCGACTTCCGCAATCTGAACGAGGCATGTCCCAAAGATGAATTCCCCCTCCCTATCACAGACATCATGATTAACAATACCTGCGGCTTCGAACGTATGTCATTCATGGATGGCTTCTCGGGGTACAACCAAATCAAGATGTCTCTTGACGACGAAAAGCATACATCATTCCGAACACCGATTGGCACATACTGCTACACAGTTATGCCTTTCGGTTTGAAGAATACCGGTGCCACATATCAAAAAGCCATGAGTATCATCTTCAGAGATCACTTGCGCAAGATCGTGGAGTGCTATGTTGATGACATCGTCGTCAAGAGTCGCTGTAAGGGAGACCATCTCCAGGATCTGAGGACGGTATTCGACCTGATGCGAGCGCACAATCTGAAAATAAATCCCACAAAGTCCTTCCTGGGCGTATCCAGCGGGAAGTTCTTGGGATTTATCATCACCGCCCAGGGTATCCATGTAGACCCTGAGAAGACAAAGGCAATTATGGAGATGGGTCTCCCGAGAAATCTCCGCGAACTCAGAGGCCTCCAAGGGAGGCTAGCTTACATCAGGAGATTCATTTCCAACCTCTCCGGGCGATGTCGACCATTCACCCATCTCATGAAGAAAGGCGTCTCATTCGTATGGGACAAAGAATGTCAGCGGGCCTTCGACAGTATCAAAGAATATTTATCAAAACCTCCAGTCCTGGTGGCTCCGGTGGCTGGAAAACCATTCCTACTCTACATACGCACAATGAAGCATTCCCTTGGCGCCCTGCTGGCACAAAACAACGATACAGGCCATGAGCAAGCCATATATTACCTTAGTCGAATGATGATTGGGCCAGAGCACCGATACACTGCTATGGAGAAGGAATGCCTCGCCCTGGTGTTCGCTATTCAGAAGATGTGGCACTATGTCACTGGACAAACAATACATGTGATCTCACGAGTCAACCCTCTCAGGGTCCTCATGACTAAACCAGGGGCACTCAGCTCTCGCCTCGCTACATGGGCAATATTGCTGTCCCTCTATCATATGATCTTCGTCCCGCAAAAGGCGGTCAAAGGTCAAGCCCTGGCAGACTTTTTGGCAGCCCACCCGGGCTCGGAGTCGTACAGAATATATGAAAAAATCCCAGATGAGGTCGCCGACTCGCATACAACCTCTCACGATAGTATATGGCGAATGTTCTTCGACGGTGCTTCGAGAACTGGACCCAAGGGCAACATCGTCGTCGGAGTCGGGGTGGTGCTGGTCTCCCCTTCTGGATTGGTGATTAACCGCGCTTATTCTCTCACAGAACCCTGCTCTAACAATGTGGTCGAATACAACGCTCTGGTCATTGGCCTCCAACTTGCAAGAGAGCTGGGGGTAGAATATCTTGAAGCATACGGCGATTCTCAGTTAATCGTCAATCAGATCCGGGGCTCATACGAAGTCCGCCACGAAGACATGATCCCCTATCACCAAATAGCGATCAACATCATCTCGTCATTCGAGGGGTTCTTCATCGAGCATGTCCCCAGACTCCAAAATATCGAAACCGATGTCTTAGCAGGCCTGGCCGCTTCCCTAGCAGTGCCAAATCATACTCATCAATCGGTAGATGTGATAGGCCACGAACTGGTCTGCCCCAAGAATAACGTTCAATTCGTGGCGAGTTATTCCGCCCAGACGATCGACGATGCCCCGGATTGGAGACAACCATTCATTGACTTCATCGTCTACGATATCCTGCCCGAGAACCCAAAGGAAGCCACCTCCATCAGACGACGTTCTCTCAGATTCTTCTACGATACGGAGACGAAAATGATGTATCGCCGATCCTATGATGGATTATTGCTTCGGTGTCTGTCGAACGCAGAAGCCAAAGAAGCCGTACGAGAAGCTCATGACGGTGTCTGTGAGGCCCATCAGCCTGGCCCCAAATTGTAAGACCGTCTTCGCCGAATGGGCTACTACTGGCCCACGATGGTAGCAGATACGATAGACTATGCGAGAAAGTGCAAAGCCTGCCAAGTCCACGCAGACTTCATCTACCAACCATCCGAATTTCTATATCTGACTATGGCATCCTGGCCATTCGAAGCATGGGGGATGGATATCATTGGTCCAATTACTCCACCTTCCTTCCAAGGACATCGCTTCATACTCGCAATCACAGATTACTTCTCCAAACGGGCGGAAGCTGTCCCGCTTGCAGAAGTCAAGACTTCAAACGTGATCAGCTTCCTTAAGCATCACGTCATCTATCACTTTGGACTGCCCTGAAGGATCATCCACGATAATGGTTCGCAGTTTGTAAGCCACGCCTTCTATCGGTTCTGCGACAAGCACCGCATCCAGAATATTACTTCGACGCCATACAATCCAGCAGCAAATGGGTTGACAGAAGCATTCAACAAAACCATCATCAAGTTACTCAAGAAGTTCGTATCGTACAATAAACGCGACTGGAACGAGAAGCTTGGTAAATACTTGTAGGTGTACCGTACCATAGTCCGAACGGCCACAGGGAACACACCATTCTCCCTGGTGTACGGGAGTGAGGCAGTTCTCCCATTGGAGACTCAAATACCCTCGCTCCGCGTCACCCTCACTTATCAATTGACGACGGATGATAACTACCGACGCCGACTACAAGAGTTAGAGGCCTTAGATGAAAAATGCCTTCTGGCTCAGCAAAGGATCGAACTATACCAAGCACGCATCTCTGGAGCCTTCAACAAGAAGGTTAAAATCAAAACATTCCAAGTAAGAGATCTCGTTCTGGCAGTCCGGAGGCCGATGGTCATGACTCACAAGACCACCGACAAGTTCCAGCCAAAATGGGAAGGTCCATTCATCATAGAGGCTGTGTTCTCCAACGGTGCTTATCGCTTCGTAAAACAAAATGGAGACTTGCTCATGTTGCCCGTCAACGGCAAGTTCCTGAAGAAATATTATGTCTAAACGACATTTTCCAGATTATTGAGTCATGTACCCGCTGGTGCCGCTGAACTCACTTCCACAACATTTTCCAGATCATCGAGTTATGTATCCGCTGGTACCGCTGAACTCATACTTCCAAATCCCAGATTGTTGAGTCATGTACCCGCTGGTGCCACTGAACTCACTTTCACAATATTCCAGATTACCGAGTCATGTACCCGCTGGTGCCGCTGAATTCACCTCTCCAATATTCCAGATTATCGAGTCATGTACCCGCTGGTGCCGCTGAACTCACCTCTCCATATTCCAGATTATCGAGTCACGTACCCGCAGGTGCCTCTGAACTCACATTCTGGTCACTCTTTCAGATAGTAAGTCATGTATGACCATACCTCTGAACTTTCTTCCTGGAAGAGATCCTCCCTCATGATCCACTACCCGCACTCCCAGTGCACAAAAAGGGTAACCGATCCACAAATTTCCAAAATGGCCATGTCCTCATTACCTCTGAGTCGTTTCACTTCCGCCAAAAATAAATCACCTCTTTACATAGAACTTCTATGTCCTCATTACCTCTGAGTCATTCTATGTACCCTCCTTCATTGAGCCCACTCCTGTCATGTCCTCATTACCTCTGAATGGGAAGGCTCCGTCGAAGAAATCTTCATGCTTGCCATGTCCTCATTACCTCTGAGTAAGTATGATGATTCCCTTTCGACTTATTATCTGTACCCACAACCGGAGTACGCCAAGGATAATAGGTCCACAAATATTCTCCGCTGAGTCCACTCCTGCCATGTTCTCATTACCTCTGAGTAGGAAGACTCCACGGTAAAACCTCCGTACTTACCTTGTCCTCATTACCTCTGAGTAAGTATGTTGGTTCTCTCTCGTCTTATTATCCGTACCCTGAACCAGGGTACGCCAAGGGTAATAGGTCCACAAATGTCCTCTGTTGACCACAAATGTCCTCTGTTGACCACAAATATCCTCCGTTGAGTCCACTCCTGCCATGTCCTCATTACCTCTGAGTAGGAAGACTCCACGGTAAAACCCTCATACTTGCCATGTTCTCATAACCTCTGAGTAAGTATGTCGGTTCCCCTTCATCCTATTATCCGTATCCTAAGACGGGGTACGCCAAGGGTAATAGGCCCACAAATGTCCTTTGCTAAGTCTCTTAGTACAGGCCCACCATTCCTCATCATGCCCCGGGAGCCCAGCTGCTCCATGGCATTCTATATCCCGGTACTGGGAACGTCCACGACCACCTTGCCATGGAACTGTTGTGAGTATCCCCAGTCAAACTTGTTACCTGTACCTAAAACCAAGGTATGCCATAGGTAACAGGTCCACAAGCAAGTCCCCCATACGGGGCACAAATTACCACAATACCGCAGGAACAAACAAGCAATACAAATGAAGGGTGGAATGGAAAGTACTCTTTATTTGAAAGACGAAAAAAGTATTACATGTTTTGGGACCACGTCCATCTCAAAAAGAAAAAAAAGGAACAAAAGAAGAAAAGGCCGATTATAATTCGGCATTACACAATTCCAAGATGCGGTTTCTCACCAAGGCAGTACCCCGCTCAACATTCTGTCTAGTCCTGCGCTCAGCCTCCTGGGACAACCGTTCCCCATCATCTAGGTCCATGAGTGTTTGCCAGTCATCATCCAACCTCTTCAGAGCTACTTCCAAGTCAGCCGAAGCTTTATTGACGTTATCAGCTTCCTGGATGATCAGTCCTCTATCAATCCGGGCGGCCTCAAGCTCAGACTCAAAGAAAGTTAACTTCTTTTGGAGCTCAACGATCTGCTCCCGCGTTTCAGTAATCCCACGGGAGGCAATCGCTTCCCGAGCTGTAATATCTTCACTCTCATGGCTCAATTGATCATAGCGATCAGACAGAGTACGGAGATCCTCCAATATGGCCGACCGAGTTTTATCCTGAGCAGCCCTCGCCTTCTCTATAGCAGTTGTGAGGGAGCCACGTTTCTGATCTATAGTGGCGGATAGATCAACCTGCCGCAATCCCTGAAGCTGGGCCACCAGCTGATCAGTCTCCAATAATTTTGCCTCCAGGAGTGTAGCCACCCCTGCCCTACCAGAAAGGGCCTTGAGGATATCAACTTGACCCTGGGCGCATTGCCGGGCCAAGACGAAAGAGGTCCCTCTATCCACAGCAGCTTCTATCCCCCTTTTTAAGTGACGATGGAAGCTGTCGACCACGTCCTGTAATGATTCGTCCAGGACCTCTGTAGAAGACGGCGTCAGAGGAAGCGTGGCCGGCAGCATCGAAGGAGTGGTGCTAGAACTTGTCACCAGGGGGCGACTTCCGAGCAAAACGATGCACGAATAGCGGCTAGCTCTTTCTCTGCCACTCGAAGAGCCTGGACGCTTGGCAGGGCGGAGAGGTCGACTCTCTGGGCCACCCGAGCAGAAGAAGACACGAGGACCATCGTCACCTGCCCCGATTGTCCCATCACCGGACTCGTCGAACTCGAGCCTACAAGAGGACCATCGAGACGAGCAGGAGGGGGAGGAAGTATGCCCCTCTCCGTTAGTGCCCCTTCGGCAGAGTCTGTCTCAACAAAGTCCATCCTCGGCACTGGAGAGACAGGACCTGCATGTCCATGACAATGATCAATCGACGTGACCCGGAGAATGTGGTCATAGAGCAGATAGGCCTCCTCGCGAGTTAAAATTCGGCTTATCTTACCGGAAGAGGAGCATCGAGGCTGCAGCTCATTCGCAGCTGGCAGGGCCACCTCACCCGCGGTCTCCAAATTAAATTTGGCCAGCTCCTCTGACCCAGCCACCTCAGAAGGAAAGACAACTCGATCAGCATCATCTGGACAAAATTCAAGAATTTCAGGGGCAGGTTCACCAGAGCCCCCGTCATCCCGGGTCACGATCTCTGCAACTCGAGAGTCCTCTTCTTCTGACGCCTACAAGAGGGAGAGAAGATGATTAAAATCAAAGTTAGAAGAAAGGAATGACCGGTAGTAACTTATTTACCTCTGATACGGGATCGATTTCTTCGCCTCTTTCCTTGATAGTTAGCCCGCGGTGTCTGGTCGCAGCTAGTTTCCGAGAGCGAGGAATGCTGCCAGCAGGAGAAAGTTGCCTGCTACGCTTCCGTGAAGGGTCGGGTGCAACGGATGGCTGATCTACCATCATCTCATCTGGCAAAACAGGCGGCTGATTCGTCCCCACATCTGTCACCGAAAAGGAAGAATCATCTTCATCAGGCCCGTCGCCTTCGTCATCTGCAGCAGCGGAGTCCGAATCCGGCACTTCGACTTTGTTCTTTCTCTTCCTTGTCTTGGCCCCCTGGGAACCTTCATCCAGACCGGTACCAACGATGAAACTGATACCCAGGTTAAAACCGACAGGGGGCTTGTTCGCCATGACGTGGTACAGAGCCGTCATATATAAGATCTCTACCGACGCCTTGATAGCAGGAACTAAGAAAATGGTACGGGTATAGAATATGTCATAGTAATGCCAGGCCCGGATGCCGTCAAGAAGACTACCTTCGAAGCCTAGACAAGAGCTGGGGCTGTCTAGAAAAAGCTGACTATATCCAAATTGTCGGGCGAACCTGCTCGGCAGATAAGGCTCCAGAAAGACAGTATTACGGTTGCGATACACCAGATGAGAGGGGCGGATATTTCGCAGCCACAAAAGCATCTGGCCGTCCAGAAGTTGAGGGGGGCCAATACCGTCAAGATGGACAGCCGCTATTTCCTCATCAGTAAAACGAGGGACAGATACGAAAATGTTGTACATGTCTACCCTCGTTATTGCCATCCGGCAAGCACGCATGGTCTCGAATTCCTAAGAATCATTACGATAGCGGAAGTTAAAAGTGTCGTCATCAGTTACACCGTCTCCAGAACCCGGTCTCATCAAAGACGGATAATGCATCAACAGCCACCCTATCAAATAATGATAGGGCAACTCGGTCCGTTTAAAATCTTTCGTCACATCATGGGCAAGGACCTTGGATGTGAATGTGCGAAGGCCACGGTGTATACTGCACACCATGGCCGGGAGGAGAGCTAGCCGGATCCGCAAAACTAACTTCACAGCCGGAAGGATAAAATTACGACTGATCCTCTCGATGGAACCTGCTCCGCCCGAGACTACACAGTTTCACAGCCATATCATTAAGAAGCCCGCCAAGAGCACTTTCTTCGACAACTCGTGGGTGTCCTGATAAAAATAACCGAAAGAGTCGGGCTGACTCCCGAACCTGTCACTAGAGGTGGTCACCCTCTTAGCTGACGACACTAAGGCTTTCACTGCCTCCCGGGACTGAGGACGGCGGGGAGTAACTTGACCTGAGGCATCCGTCGTGAAGAGATAGCGCACCCAGTCCTTGGTATGAGGGGCATTCCCTTCCGATCAGTTATCCTTTTTGGCTATTTGATGACATGTGCTATAATGGCACAATATCTCTTAATAAAGAGCCACGAAGCCTGGATACCGCCTTTCCAACTCTTCGAACTCCTCGTTCGTGGGAGTATACGCCTCAAAAGCTTCGTCCCCCCAAGGAAGCTTAGAGATCGCATGCATTTCGTGGAGCACAACCCCATTTCCCCTACGGGCGTAAAGAAGGTCCCCGTGCGGCGATTATACATCTCCAGCAGAGATATAAGCAGTCTCTTGTTTATAGACAAGCCATGGCTAGTGCCCCGAATAGCATGGTAAAGACCAATCTCATACAGAAAGGTTTTATACCTTCGTAAAATCCACGTAGACAGATTGGTCCACGAGGGAATCAGATGTATCCAGCTAGGGAGCATCAACCGACCAATAGGATAGGAGCCCTTCCGAGCGAGTTGGTTCATAAAAGTGTCGGCTGTAGAAAATATGAAAATGGGACCCGCCACATTCAAGAAGGTACCCGGAGCAAATCCCATTGCAGAACGGCTGGTGTGTACCTTGCCCGCACACACCGACTTCAGGCTGTTGTTATAATGGATGTCTCCCACGAACATCCCGCTCCGAGTAGGAGTTAAAGAATCTTCCATCTTCCGGTCCAATAGGAGCATATTGAACCAAGATAAAGGGAAGTGACGCTCCATCTGGGGGATGCGGATCGCCATCCCGTTAGAAACAAAACTCCAGTTCTCTGACACCTCCAGAATCTGACTGTTCTTCACAGTCAAGGCGTCTCCAAAGAAGAATGCGGGCTTCAAGAATTCCTCTTCTAATTTCCCCGAGTTCATCATAGCATTAAGAAAATAGAAAGGCTGATCCTTGATGGCATTCGATCTCGTCGGGGGCTCGTCACTCGGAAACTGGTCAGTCATGTGTTGGACTATGTGGTCGTACTTATAGCCCAGACTAGCTTGGGCGCTGCCTACCAGGAGCTCTCCAGCAGCATTAACCGAAAAATTTACTGAGAAGAAGACAGAAAAAGATAAGTTAAAAGTTTGGACAAAAAGGAACTAATGGGTGCTGTCGAGCTTATGCGGCTCCAAGCCTCATGCGGCTCAGGAGAACATTTATGCGGCTCCAACTAATGGAAGCCTCATGCGGTTTAAGCTCAGAAGAACGTTCATGCGGCTCCACTTAGTGAAGGGTCATACGGCAGTGCTTTCATAGGGCCCGCGGGGATCGGATAAATTCATGCGGGCCACGTGACTAACAAAAGTAGGCGAATCTATGCGGCTCAGTATAGCTTATGCGGCCTGGTTGGCGAAGCGCGTATGCGTCCACAGTGGCTATTCTTATGCGGCTCGCGGCTCGACCATAGGACGAACATGCGACTCACATGAAGATAAAGGCTCGTGCATAAAGCATACGATGTAGCCATAGCAGTTAGGGTGAGCTGCGGGCACGACGGCCGGCGGAGGAACGGTCGCGGCTGAAGAAGAGGCAGTCTACTTCGACGAAGACGCCGCCTTCTTCGCCGCAACGGTCTTCTTGGGAGCCATTGGCAATTAAAGAAGAAGATGACAATAGAGCAGGGAAAATTCGAAGTGAAGGAGAAAGTAAAGAAATTTTCTCTCTCAAACTCCTCTTATTTATAGGAGGGTAAGAGAGGGGGAGGACACATAGATTGATAACCGCCTCGGAAAAGACGAAACCGACTCCTCGGATTTCGGCCCCTCTCTCATAAAGGAGATTCACCCAGGGCATAAAATCCAAAGATTTAATGAGCCGACCCTTGGGATCTCCCCTAAAGGCGGCACTAAAACGAATTAGAGGCAATTAAGGACGCGCATACGTGGCGAGGAGCTCATGCGGCCCGAAAGTCCCTGTGGCTGATTGACTCAATACGGCCGAGACATCATATGTGGCTAGAAGAATACATGGCCATGCATCTTTTTCAAAGTATTTCAATTTTGCAAATTGAAAACTTTGAAGGGGGTCTTGTAGAAGCATGAAAAATAATAAAGAAAGATCCATGCGGCCAGAGAGCCCCATGCGGCTCAGAGAAGTCATGCGGCTCAAGAATCCATGCGGATCAAGGATCTATGCAGCTCAAGAAAGTCCTATACGGCTCAAAGAGGAGCCATGTGGCACGCAAACAGCTCTCTCGTTCATCCTTTACTGCAATAAATGCCTTGACGGCTGACATCTCTGACAGTTCTGACACAAAGATATCATTATGACTCCCTCATAATGACGGACTCTTTGGGAAGCGAAGAAAATCTCTGACACGATCCCCCGAGAGTCAAAAACCTTCATGTGGCCTTGACACGTGGACAGTAGTATGCGGCCCAAGTGGAGACTCCCCCATGCGGCCCAAGTGGAGGCTCTTCCATGCGGCTTACGAAGATCAGCCCCATACGGCTCACGAAGATCAGCCCCATGCGGCTCACGAAGATCAGCCCCATGCGGCTAACAGAGAATAGCCCCATGCAGCTCACAAAGATCAGCTCCATGCGGCTCACGAAGACCAGCCCCATGCGGCTCACGATGACCATCCTCATGCGTCTCCTGAGGACTATCTCCATGCGGTTCGCTCATACTCATACGGCCCAAATGTTCAGTGGAGGGGCATTCTTAGACAGTCTTGACATGTGGCCAGCCTTATGTGGCCTAACTTTTCTGTGGCTCAAATTTCTGCTGTTATGACACGTGGCATGACAGTAGAGCACGTGGCATCAGATTGATCGAAATCTCTCAACAAATCCCAATGAAATATTGGGATCAAATCAGATCATTTGTAAATAAGCCAATTAAAGATATGTGTCGAAGAATTCGAGGTTGGCATGATAAATCGGAAGGATTTATGTCAATCAGCATTAATTACCCATAAAAGATTTGATGCAATCACATTTATTGCCCAAATCTCGATGAACGGTCCAGATCCAATGATCATTATCCGCCGACTTTAAAGAATGGGCAATCATTGTAAACCCTAATGAAGCCTTCCACTCTTATAAATAGCAGGGTGCCATTCCCTTGTGAAAAAAAGAGAAGAAAGACACAGACGGAGAGAGATATACACAGAGATATACAGAGAGAGCCACAGAGCCTGAAGAGATAGCATTTCTTCATCAAAGCCCAACAGTTCTTCTACAGAGCCAAAGCTGCACCTGATCGTCCAAGGAGTAAGGCAGAGCTGTCGTCACTTTCCCGAGCCTCTACCGTCACCCCCCAGAATCTAAAATAAACAATTGTACTTAGATTGCTGTACCTAGGCTTTCGTCTCTAGGCTTTCTTTGTACAAGCGAGTTTGTATTGTGAAGTAAAAGTCTAGTCCTCCGATAATTGTTCTGTTCTTTTATATTTCATGGCAAACAACAGGTGATCCCTACTAGTTAGACATATTTTTTTTGCCCCAAAACACCATTAGTTTAATTCTTTTAAGTTGGGTAGAATGCCTTGCGACCTAGCAATCCCTTTATCCTTGTGACCTTTATTCACATGTTTACTTAGATTCTAGAATTTAGAGGACCCTAACCCATCTAGTCAACCAAGGACTTGGACAAGAAGACTGTAGGACGACTGTTTGGAGACCAACACAGGATATGACTTAAAGACTTAAGGAATTGAGCTGATTCTACTTTATTTCAATCTTAATCTCACGTGCCTATATTTTTACTATCTAGACTAATGATGCTAATGTAGCCTAGTTTTTGCAAGCTCAATTCTTTATCAAGCTTGTTCATGACATATGTTATTGGATGCATCTACTAACGTATTGTCTACTCAGAACCGGTGCATGATGGTCTGATCAACCTAGTGCAATTTGGTTCGCTTTTATCTATCGTTCTACATGGGTGGGGGCAAAGCTAAACTTGTCCTCCAGAGTCTCATCCACGACTGTCTTGACAATTCCCTTAAAATTATTTCGGTCGTCTTTGAACCACGTATTCGTATTCGATATTATCGTCTTTGAACTCCTTATTGCTTTCGCCTTCACCTATTTTAGAAGGACGAATATGTTGTGCTAGAACTTTCTCTAGCCTTCCTATCGATTATGACCGTTATCACTCGATGTTGCTATATCTTCAACTTAAACTACTCGTCATTTTCTTAATTTAGGTGCGAACTTAATTCGTTCTTTTAATCGTGCCATCAACCTACTCTTAAGAAATCATATCTTCTAGGTCTCTAATTTATTCTCTCATGATACCATATAATTTCTTATTGCAGGTTATCTTGATTAAACTTTAACCCTTGATCATTTTCACTCTTGCATTAATTAGCCATAACCACGATTATTTCGTATTTTTCTAAATCACGATTTCCTAATGCATCTTGTGTTGAACGTTGTGAATTCATTTTTCCTCATCGCTACCCCTTTGTGCCTTCTCACCCCTACTACTTTTTAATTTCGAGGACGAAATTCTTTTAAGTTGGGTATGATGTAAAATTCCTAAATTTCTACTATATTTTATTTATTATTAAATTTAGTACTGATTTAATTTTTTTTATAATCGTACGTCGCGTAGTTGCATTGTACGTCGCGCGCGAAATTTTATTTTCGTAATTGCTCGACGAGTGCGAATATGTGCGAGCGTACATATTTTTAGAAAAAACGTTTTCTACTTCAAAGTTATAGATATACTAATTATTTTGCTATCATTTCTAAGTTATTATTTTTACTTCATTTCTAAAAATTATTAAATAATATTTTTTGTACACTAGAAAAGCATAATTAAGTAAAAAAATATTTGTGCATATTTCGTAATTATTTAATAGTTATTTATAAATAAATAATGTATTTTCAAAATTATTATTATAGTATTTTTGGAAAATATATTTTAAAAATTTTTGGCGATTTAAATCTTGATTTGATTTTATGGATTTATTTAAATAGTTGAAATAATATCTATATTTGGAATTTGATTTATCTTATTTGATTTAAACTAAAGGATGGAATTTAATTAGATTTAAATTGATTGGATTTGAAATTTATTGAATTTTGATTTAAAATAAATAGCGTATTATCTAACGGGGATTTAAACTACTCATAATCCTTATCCAACTGGGGATTCCTACATCCTATAAAAGGTAGGTACTCATCCATAAATTTCTATTCTCCACAAATTTCAACCATCCACAATAGCGCGTGCATCGTGTCCATGTCCTCTTCCGTCCATAATCTTATTCCAATTTTATATTTACATTTTTCTCTCGTGCCGAACAACCCTGACATAGCCATACAATCCAAATCCTACAATCTATGTGTCCGATACACCCGACACGAACCACCAAAATCCTAAACCTAGTCACACCCCCTCATTGTGCCCATCTCGCCACCGGACAACCAACCGTCATCCTCCGACTTACACAGCCCATCACCTTGTCCCGACCAACCCGAGTCCCCTACACCCGACAACAGCACCACCGTGCTTCCATTCATCTTCTCCCTCGCCTTCGACCAACGGTGAGAACCCCCTCGACGTCCCATCGGAAAACCCAACACAACTCTACCAACAAAAACCATCAACAACACTATCACAGCCCCTGTCCGATCATCCCGACCATCCTTAGACACCACCACCACCGCTGCTGTCATCCCCACAGTCAGCCATCGCAGTTACTCCGACCACGCAACCACCATCATTGAAACCAAAACAAAGAAAAATTGCTTACCTATCATCTGCCTCACCGGCGTCGACAGAGGCGGAGCCGCCATGCCCCAGCGCCGATCTTTACCTTCCGTGAACAGCGCCACATCGACCCGCCGTCGTTATCCCCGGTGAGCCATCACCTTCGTAGCCAGAACTACTAACCCCAGATATGAGCCGTTCGTCTGTGTCGAGCGCAGCGTCGTGCCTCGCTAGAGATTCGGTGCTCAGATCCACACCCTGTCCAGTCCCAGCTCCATCAGCCCGACGACAAACCCTGTGCCATGCTCCTCCCTCTTTTTTTTCCTACTTCTGTTCTCCCCGGCAAGCTCCGCCGAGACCGCTGCCATCGCGACCGTGCCCGCTTCTTCCGGCGCAGCGCCCGCCGCACGCACCCGGCCGGAGCCTTTCCCCTTTCCTTCACTCCGCCGCCTCTTCCTCCAGACCGCCGCCCCCGCTTCCTCTCCCTCCGTCGGACCACCGACACCAGCCGCCATATGAAACCGCCCTCGACGCCTCACCCTCCGCCGCCAGAAAACCCATCATCCCCCGCCTCTCCTTCTCTCTCTCACCTATCTAATCTCTTCTCTTTCTTTGTTTTAGCCACAATACATTTTTTTTTATTATATTTTTTTTGTTAACTATTATTATTATTATCATCTTTATTATTATTATTATTATTATTATTATCATCATTATTATTATTATCATCATAATAATTATTATTATTATTATTATTATCATTATTATTACTATTTTATTAAGGCTGATGTTTTGATGTTATTTTAATTGGATTATTTTATTTTTGTTCTTATTATTAACACTTTTAAGATCTTGGTCCTACAGTATGTGATAAGAGATTTGATAAATACTTAAAATAAAATGTATATTATTATTTTCTTAGTATCAAATATTTATACAAGTTACTTGAGTAATTAAAATAGATACTTTCATAAAAACTATTTTTATTATTGGTAACAACAATATTATAGGCTAAGGTATATTGTTGTAAATTTTCTATTTATTTAAAGTAAATTATTTGACAAAATTATAGTTTTACAAATATGGATTTTAGCATTAGATAATTTTCTATAATTATTTTGTTTCTCTTAGAATATTTTTGGAAAATATAGTTTTCTACCTAAATTGTATTTCTACAAACTTAAGAGTTTTCTGTGAACACAGTTTCTTTTATATTTTAGTATTTATCTAAACACTATTTTTTAACTTGCAAAAATATAAGTTCTCATTTATTATAAATTTTCTTAAAATCATATATATCCAAATTCTATCGATCAATCTCATGTCCATGACCAATCCCAATTTTCCTATTCCTTTGCCAATTCTTTCCTTCCACCTATTGATCCTAACTAATTTGACCCTTCTGGACCCAATGGAACTGTCCGTGCCACCATCAGAGGTCACCTGATGTAGTTGTTACCCTAAGTCGTAGTTCGTGCTACATTGATCATTGCAGTACACCAGGCGTCCTACCAGGCAAGATACATTGCCACCAACTATTTATTATTTTAGATCATATTTTACGCATTATTCATTATTTTCTTTATGTAAAATAAACTGTGATACATGGCACAACTTGTTAGAACTTACTGTTCAGTTATATTTCCTGCTATATATTATTTTCTTACACATTAAACTTAAAGTTAAGGGACCACCCTGTGTGTGTTGCATTCATAGGCCTTGACACATTTGTACCACAAAGTTGTGAGCCACATATAGTACTCGGACATGCGTGATTGGCTGGCCACCGGTACGTATAAGTCGTACGATAGGAATAACCGCTAATAGATGTTGCATGCTTAGTTTGACTTAGCGGTTAATAGAGGTTTTGTGTTGTGGATACAACATAGTAGGCATTGGGCGGGGAGGATAATTCCTTAGCGTATGGGCTTCGATGCACTTTTTCTTGTGACCCGGAAGCTCCGCTGGAGATACTGGGTTGATGACCCTTGATTACTGACGGTCACTGACGTTTTGCGGAACGTTATGCTCTTACTGATTGGGCCTCTGGTGCTCCAAGGGGGGACTACGTCGATCATATTTAGCCAGGGTCCATGCGTAGGAAGGATTGTTCTTAACCACATTTCACTTAGAACATTTAGGCTACCTTTATCCGTTAGGTACGAGTACTTTTGGTTTGGGTACTTGTATCTGACCGTGGCTTGGAACAATAACTTATCGCAGATTAGTTCGTCACATCTTGTCCTTATTTGGTTGTAGGTGTGACTTACTACTTCGATGAGAAGGTATTAAATCTTGTTGGGGTCCGGATACCATATTGGATTCATAGCATGGGAAGATACGTTACCGTGAATTAGTTTACCATCTCCTGTCCTTGTTTGGTTGGGGGGATGGTAAGATAGTTCAATAGGTGCGTATTGGACCATGTTATAATTCAATTGACTTATTTATTTGAGCAATATTTATTCAGTTTATATGGCATGATATTATGTGTCTTGTTACGTCCCTCTGAGGATCTGGTTATCTCGCCAGGTGTGTGCCCTTGTCTTTCACAGGTGCTCTAGCCATGACCGTCTCCATTTCTTCGAGGATAATTGCGCTTGAATCGTCTTCGCTTCGCTCGCCAAATTTATTTTTTTTCTCATGTATTTTTCCTTTACTTGTTGGTAGTAGATTTGTCTCTGCCCAACATATTGTATCAAGACAATTCATTATCATTATATATATTTTATTTATTTATTTTTGTGTGGATGAGATTAGTTATGGTTCTACTGCATTTTACAGCTTACGTATTCATATGAGGTTTCTATATATTGGAGTGTACTTCGCATGTATACAGCTGGCATGTCTACGTTCCTAGTCTTACGTATTTTGGGACTGGGACATTACAGACATCCAGCTCCACTGATTACCTGTACCTTCCCGGAGCAAGGCAAGTACTTTTCTACGGTCTTGTACATTTATATATCTTGTACTCTTCTTGTGACACGTCATAACACGAAGTCTTGTACTCCTATATTTCCCGTTCTTGTACTTACTTGTGTCGGGTGGGAAAATACACTAGCTATGTGACCAAACCCCGGTTACCATATTCATGTAGATAGCTTAGGCCTCACATCGTGCACGTGGGTCCTAAGCCGTATTGATATTTATGTACTCCTGTAGATGCTCTTGTACTCACCCCAGCCGGTCACATAGGCTAGTTGTATTTTAAATATTGTGCATATGTCATGTCTTGTACTTCAGGTTTATAGTTTACATTCTCGTACTTTATTTCCTGTACTTTCATTCCTGTACTTTCATATTCATTTCCTGTATTTCATATTCATGTCTCCTGTACTCATTTCCATATCATGATGTTCTTGTTCATTACCTAGAACTGTACTTTACTCCGCTCCTGACTAGGATATATTACAGGTGAGATGGAGGCTTTGTGTGATACATATTATGGCCGAGAGCTTGTAGATGCAGTAGAGCCAGCTGGAGTTGCTATGGACTTCGAGGCTGAGGAAGCCTAGCACTTTACCCTTTAGTAGTCTATATTTTTTTGTATTTGAGACTATCAGACTTTACTTTTCGTTTGCTGGAAATGTAATAACTCTTAGACTTGTACTGGATTCTAGGATTCGTTTATAGATGCTGTGATTTGTACTTATTCATGTTTATCTGGTTAAATTTTCCCTAGATTGGTATAGCTTACTTCGTCGTGTCTAATGACGAAAGCTGGGCGTGTCCGACTCGTGTCCGATTATTCGGGAGCGGGTCATGACAATAACGAAAGCTTATCAACAATCCAGCAAGGTTCTCTGTAGTCCTCCTCGTCTAAATCTGGTGAGAAAACTAGGTCCTCAGCAGAACACAACAAGGTACATAATATACAAGCTAGGTGTACGACAGTAATGAATGAATAGATAAAGTAAAGTAGGACTGATAAAGTGGATGAATATAACATAACCAACTAATATAAAAATTTAATTTGAAAACATCACTCGAACACGGGGCAGTCACGGTGTAATCCAGATATTTGGTACGAAACTCCGACAACTATGAAAAATTTGCAGTTTCGGTAAGGAACTGTGGTAAATATGAATATCCGAGGCTCTGGATAAGAGACAACGGTAAAAATATAGGAAAGTAGCCCAAGCATACGGTGTATGTTCTTTCCGCCCATGTGCCTTCACGAATCGTATCCACGAGACGCTTGGCCAGAACCTCTAGCTAGGACAACGAGTCATAATAGAAAAGAAACAGTGCATGTATATCAATGTCATCATTCTAGAACCAGACACGGATTTCCGTATATCAAGCTGTAATTAAGTACGAGAATTCGTCAATATTGTAGTGTCACATAAACATGTCCTAGGGTCAGAGTGTACCCAACAACGAGTTGTCGCGGTAAAGCAAATATGAATAACTAGTATCGATATCCGATGGCGCTAACATCCATCGGCACCCCAATGTGATTCGGACGCGAAGTACCGAACACGGTCCTAGGTGTTATAATAAAATATTCAAGCAGATATTTAAAAGCTAAATATTGTAAACTGAAGTACAAGATTGACAAGGTACACTTTTTTGGCTTCGGTCTTTGAAGAGGAAGAGCTGGTCCAATGTCCAAGTCCGTAGAGTCCAAAAAACCTATAGAATAATTTATAAATAATTAATTATTTAGCTAGAAACCTATCTTATAGGAAAAAACATTAAGCCTTTAGTTGTACTAATTTTATAAATAAAAAAATGTTTTACCAAAAGGCAATCTCCTTAATTGATTATCTAGCTTATGCCTAATAAAAAAAACACTTTAATTTATGACAATATCTTATCACACTTACATCCCTTGTCCACAAGTCATTGTTCCTTCTGTATATTATCAATCTACTGATCATTATAACCATACACCTCATATAACCCAACTATACTCAACTATGCACACAACCAAAATAAGTCATATTAGCGACGAGATTAACGACACAAGCTAAAAACGTTGTTGATTTTATTGTATTTAGCGACGTCAGATAAAAATGTCGCTGAACGTCACTATCAGCGACTGTCAGTGATAGTTTGCGACATGTATTATTATTTGGAAGAAAAATGTCGTGTGATCGTCGGAGAACGTTGCTGTTTTTTTAGTCAGCGACGTTTAGCGACTCCGCCACTTGAATGTCGCTAATGTTTACATTGACAACGACGTTCAGCGATGACATTTGGTGACATCACTAATGTTTCATATAGAGTTCTGGCCGATCGATTTTTTATTTTTTTTCACCCAAAATTTTCATCTTCCACTCTTCCCAAATTTGTCTCCCCTCCCCCTCTCATCTCCGGCGACACCCTCCCCCCAGCGACCCCCTCTCCCCGATGACCCCTCCCTTCGGCGACCCCTTCTCCCCGATGGCCCCCTCTTACCGACGTTGATACAGTCCTCTGCACGCCGCCGACATCCTTCCCGCCGCCGCTTCAGTCCCCCACTGCCCCGGCGACTCCGACCCGACCAAGGAAGCTATAACCCTAACCCTATCTCCCTTTTCCTGACACGACACAGACACACACACGCTGACATGACACACACACACACAGACAGAAACACACTTTGACACTTTGACACGTGGACACACACGCTAACCCTAACCCTAACCCTATCTCCCTATATATAAGTGTGTATGTATGTTTGTGTTTATGGTAATAGAGGATAGGAAAGAGAAGAAGAGCTCAGCCATTAGCCCTGTACAAGAGTGGCTTTAGCTACTGCTGTACAGTCAGAGAGGAATGCACTGATGACCATTACACTAAGCAGCAATAGGGTGTGTTATGTGTGTGTCTATAGATATAGGGAGGATGCTGTGAGTGAATATAGGAATATATAGATGAGTGTAAGAGTGTAGCTAATCATTAGATAAATAGATAGGTAGATTGGTTAGATAGATTGGTTGGATAGATTGGAGAGTAAGTGGTAGAGAAAGGAGCAGCAGGCTTTGAGCCCTGCATCAGAGATTAGGTGAACATCAACATGTAGAGTGAATGGGGCTATGCAGTATTAGAAGAGGAGAAACAGTAGCTTAATGGCAGGTTAGTAGAAGTCTTGGACTGCTTTGTTTGTAGGAAAGCAAGAGCAACATAAAGTAGGGAGATAGGGGGTTCCTGTGAGGGTCTGGACATATATATGCAATTAGATTATATCAAATTGGTATGTGTGGATGTGGGTTTGGGAATACTATCATGGTCACATATATATGCAATTAGATTGTATCAAGGACGATAGATAAGTATATATTTCTATACTAGGATATATAGGTATTATTTGTGTAGGTAAGCTTGTAGGCTATTGAGAAGGAGTTGTGTATCAAGAAATTGGGGGTAAGTGCAGGCCAATGTCAGGTAGGGGGTCATGTGAAACTGGGAGTTAAAGTAGATGTGTGTGTGTGTGTGTGTGTGTGTGTGTGTGTGTGTGTGTGTGTGTGTGTGTGTGTGTGTGTGTGTGTGTGTGTGTGTGTGTGTGTGTGTGCTATATATATGATGTTTATTTTGCTACTGCCATCATTAGATATTTGAGGGACTTGAGTATCAATTCAGAGGTAAAACTGAAATCAAATTCAGTAGGAGAGGGAATGTGTTGATCAGGGAGTTAGTGTGTGGACTGCCATGTGTTCTGCAGAACAGTATTACAATGGACAACAATGCAAATAAAGTGTCCCTATATGTGTGTGTGTCAAGAGTGATGAGAGGGAAGTGAGTTAGGGTAATGTTTAAGGTATATGATAAAGGGGTTTCACCCACACATCTATAGATACATACCTACATATGTATGTAGTCCTAGACATATATATATATATATATATATATATATATATATATATATATATATATATAAAATATATATATATATATATATATATATATATGTGTGTGTGTGTGTGTGTGTGTGTGTGTGTGTGTGTGATAGTACCTAGAGTGTATAGAGTATCCTAAAAGTGTAGGTATGATTGGTACAGTGTCAAGACATATGTCAAGATACTAGGTATGTAGGTAAGTGCTAGCTAGGTATCATTTACGGTTGATACCATGAATATCATGGTTTTCTCTACCAGAGAAAAATGTAAAACCAAACGTGAAGTAGAGCTTTATATTCAAAACATCAGAAGTAAAAAAGATTTTTGATTGGTGGTGGGACGAGCCAGAATCCTTTGACGGAGAATCCTGGCTCGCCCCACCACCAATCCTTTGACGGAGAATCTTTCGTCAAAGAATTCTGGCTCGCCCTACCACCAATCGAAAACTTTTTACTTCTGATACCGATACTGATACTGTGAATCTTGGTTAATATTAATATTTTCAAACTTCTCAGGCTTTGGTTGAGGTGGATATCATATAATACGGAATAGGAGGCTGAGAGAGTCGAATGAGAAGTAGGAAAGTAGAGGGGGCCAGAGAGGGGGCCTTTTTGTTGAATATGTGGCGACACTCATTTAATACTCATGTGCTTATGCATCCATTTGGAATATACTCGAATAATGTGTATCCATCTTTGCAGAATTATTATAAAATGGATATGAATTACTATCTGCGACATCGTTCGTGGATGTACAATCATCATCCTGATGACATGTGTGGTATACGGAATAAATTTATATAGGGGGTAGAGCAGTTCCTGCAGTTCGCCAAGGCGTTCCCTCAGTACATGGACCGTACCAAATTAAGTGTCCATGTGTGAGATGTCGTAACATAAAATATCATCCAGAAGTGGATGTGACATATCATTTGTACTCGAGAGGTTTTATGTAAATTACTATCGGTGGACCTCACATGGAGAACTTGTGCCTTTAGAATCAGAGCTGGAGCCTAATTTGTCGTATATGAATGTCCATGACCACGCTGGTTACGATGAAGGGTGGGTGAATATGGTTTTGACGCTGTGGGGCCTAGTTTCGATCCGGACAATCATGATGCGGCTGAGGAGGCACCGAATGTCGATGCTGCAAAGTTCATGGAGTTACTGAAGAATGCAAGAACTCCTTTGTATCCTAGTTGTGAAGATCATTCACCGTTGGAGGTGGTTACAAGATTCCTGAGCATCAAGTCCGATTTCAATATGTCTCGAGAATACTAGAATCAAATTATCGAGTTGATTATAAAGATCTTTTCGGAGGGTGCAAAGTTACCTATAGACTTCTACTGGTCTAAGAGGATGGCGAGATCTCTCTGTATGGGATACACGAAAATCGATGCATGTCATAACGGATGCATATTGTACTACAAAGACGACATGGATGAAGATGCGTGCTGATTTTGTGGTGTTGATCGCTACAAGGCAACAAGTTCAAGTAGGAACTCCCGGTGTAAGAAAGCCGATCGATTCGATGTACTACTTGCCTTTGATGCCACGATTGTAGAGGCTATTTATGGTGAAGGAGACTGCCGAGAATATGACTTGGCACAGGCGAACAGATCGATGGGGTTTTGGATCATTCATCCGATAGAGAAGCATGGAAGCACTTTGATCGAGAGTATCCAGATTTTGCTTCTGATCCGTGTAATGTAAGATTGGGGCTATCCTTTAACGATTTTACCCCATTTGGACTTTCGGATTCCTAATATTCGTGTTGGCCAGTGATTGTCATTCCGTACAACCTATCGCCGTGGATGTGTATGAAGACACCTTACATGTTCCTAACCGTCATCATTGGATCTAAACAATCCAAAGAGGAATAACGATATGTACTTACAGCCGTTGATAGATGAACTGAATCAGCTGTGGGAAGTAGGCGCCAACACGTATGATGTTTCCAGAAAGCAGAACTTTCAGATGATGGCTGCACTGATGTGGACCATCAATGACTTTTCGATCTATGGAATATTATCTGGATGGAGCACTCATAGCCGTCTCTCATGTCCGTATTATATAGACCGCATGAAGGCTTTTCGTTTGAAACACGGAGAAAAATTATGCTTCTTCGATTGTCATCGACAGTTCCTGCCGAAGGACCATCCGTTCTGGAGGAACATAAATGTTTTTGTGCCGACGTTGTGGAGAAGGCCAATCCACCACCAAGGTGGACCGGAGACACGATATGGAGGAGGTCAAGAATGTTTCAAGTTCTATCGAAGAGCCTACAAAGGGATACAAGTGTGATAAATTTGGCCGCACTCATAATTGGACAAAAAAATATATTCTGGGACTGCCATATTGGAGCTCCAATCTGATTAGACCACTACAACAAAAAGAACTATTAATGACGCTTGATAAGTGGATTTTACGACGGCTGATAAAGAAGCGTCATCAAAGTTCAGCAAGACTCCATTCTATGACGGTGTCCAATATAAACGTTATTGATAGTCTTTCAGTGATACGAGCGTTATAAAAAAAGCACCAAAATTTAAGTCAAAACCTCAACTCTCCCGCACTTAAGAAAAAGCCTAAACCCTCATCCTCTCTCTTTCTCCCCAACTCGCCGCTTCCGCTCTCCTTCTTCCCGCTCCCCCACTCCCTTCAGCCCGCTCCCCGCTCCCCTCGGTTATAGACTCCACCGTAGAGCGAAGGTTGTCACCGGCGTAGCCTTCACCACCGGTGTGCAAACTCCTCCACCGCCGGCGACATGGTTTGTCCTAAATTATGTCTCAATTATTGCTTATTTTATATCCTAAATTCTGCCTCGACATAATTTTAGTAAAGTCCTCTAATTTTTGACCTAATTTCTATCCGTAGGTTAGGGCTTATTTTCTATTTCCTAGTTTTCAAAAGATGGTTGAAATCTTTGAATGCATGTTTGGAAATCTTTGAATGCATTTTCTTTTTTACTAATTTGTGAGGCATTTTCTTTGTCCGCATAGCTTTGGGTCTTGGTTCATCTTCTTGTTTCTTTCTTTGTTGGTTCTTGTAGTGTGGATAAGGGCAATCTTGGGGTTCCGTTGCTGTCCGGGGAATGGTGTTAATTTTATTGCTTTCGAACGAATACTTACAAGTTGAACTTCATGGAGACTCATTCGGGTATCAAGGTTGGTTAGAATATTTCGTTGTGATTAGATCTTGTATTAGGCTTGTAATCAGTTATCTGCTGTATCTAGTTTCTGTGAGTTAGATTTGTTTTTATTATTGTGACATGTTCTTTTCAATTGCCCGATTTTCTAGAAATCATGGACAAAAAAGAGAACAATGTCCCTGTAACGTCGTGTATGACACATGTTGAACACGTTATTTTTATACTCGAAATTACTCCAGGTCACGCAGAAATCGGTACCGTGTCTGTGTTATGTGCCATGTCATATTGTCTCAAAATCAAGTCCTTGCAATACAACTTATTTTTTTATAGTGTGCACATTGCACATGCATTGAGGGTGGGATGGATCTTAGACATCAATTTGTAATTGTTTGACTGTACACCTTTAGATTAAATGATATCGGTCATGTTGGATGTGAGCGTTGACCAACTCTTTTTAGGTTTATTTGACCCTCTCTTGTAGTTATGTAGATGATTCATATAGACTTTCTCAATATATATTCTTACATATTTTGACATCTTGTTACCTTTTATACCCGTATGCACATATAGGGAATTGTAAACCATTTTCTGTTTTGTAATAACCAAATGAACTATTCCTAAGTCTTGTTCTTCTTTTTTAACTCTAGAAATTAAAATTATATTCTGGAATCAATCTTCTCCACTTTCATGAGTCTGAATTTATTGGCCATCTACTTCACATTGGCCATTCTGGAATCAATCTTCTTCGCATTCAGCTTGAAATGAAACTTTCAAGTTACAATTACTTACTCGGTGTTTTGCTTTATTATACAGAGGAATAGATCTTGGATGACAAAGCAACTATTATCGGAAGATTATAGAGCCGGAGTTGATGAATTTATGGAACATGTTAAAGCTAGTGGGGATGATCTCGAATTTATTAGATGTCCATGTAATGAGTGGGGATGATCTCGACTTCATTAGAGTCTCTTGGAAACAAGAGTTCATCATATGGTTCTAAGGTAATGCTTATTACAATTAGTTCTATTTCGTCTAATAAGCTTTTCTTCTTCTATTTTTCTCTAATATGTTTATTCTAATATGCTTTTTTATCTTCTATCTTCTTTAAAAAGGTAAAACAAAATAGAAAGTTAAGCGAGCAAAAAGATATACCATATCCTACATCGAACATTGGCATGGTAAGTACATATATTCAATACGTAATCTTTATTCGACAACTTATAACATTTAGTAATTATATCCAGAAATAACTATTTTTTATTTTGTTTAGGGTACCAATTGTAAGCTAGCAGTGGGCACAAAAGATAATATTATTGTCGAGGGAATTGTCTTTGAAGGATGTGGACCAAATGAGAAAATTCATAATATTGAATTAGGAGAACATAATGTTAGGGTTTCAATTATGAAAGCCCTTCAACCTACTGTGAGCCTTCCCGTGCCACTTTATGGAGAAATGAAAGTTGTTAAAGATGCAATTGGGTCTTTAGTAGCTTGGCCCAAAGAGTTTATTGTTGGTGGTCTTGAGGTAATATTATTTAATGCTAGTGTCAATATCTTTTATGAAATTGTCTAAAAAAATTAAATATGCAACAGAAAAGTACTAAACCAATTGAAGCTGACAATATTCAACCTTTGAAGGTTGCTGGCTGTGGTAGGGAGATAATTGACACTTTCGGAGAGATGGTAGCAACCATTAAGGATATCGACCCTCATCTTAAAATACCATTAGAGAAAGGAATGTTTGGAAGTTATAATTTATCTTGTTATCTTTATAAAACCGTTTTGCTGAAGGTATATAAGATGGGTTGGCTAGATGTGAATCATGTTCTTGTCTACATGAGGTAAGAAATATGAAATTTATATTCTGAAATTTTGATTTTGTGATTGACACCATATTTAACTATTCTTTTGGCTTTCGGTTTTTGCTTGATAAATTTTCAAACTCTCCGGAGCTTTTGATAATGTTCAACCCTGCTGCTATGAGTGGGGCATCCGGGCATGTAATAAGCAATCTGATTAGAGAAAGGCTCCAAGAGGCTAAGAAAACCCAAATTTGCTTCATTCCATTCATTTACAAGAAGTAAGAAGTTTTAATCAAGTAGCAAGATTTTTCTTTCCTATTCAATAACCAATGTGCTTTATTCCATTCATGTTCCCTTTAATAAAGAAAGCATTGGATTTTAATTGTTGTTGACCTCTCTACCTTTAATGTTTACTGGTTGGACTCGCTGTGTTTTACCCCGAGAGGAGATATTAAGTTGTTTTTCAATACGTGAGTAAAATTATTATTATTATTGTTAATATTTTAATAATGTGTATATTCTGATGTTAGTATATACAATTATTTTCTACTAGTGGCCTCAACACAGCATATATTGGTGGTAAAAAAGCAAATAGAAGTCATACTTGAAAATTACCCAAGATAATCAAACTAATATATGACTTATTATAATCATGGACATTATCTTCTCTTACAAATAATATCTTCATGTAGGTCCGAAAACAAGCTGGAGGTTATGAATGCGGATATTTTGTTATGAAATATATGCAGGATCTCATGGAAGACCCCTCTCCTAGTATTGAGTCAAAGATAAGTCGTTCATTAATTTAATTCTTAATTACTTTTCTGAAATTATACAAAGTAATGTAACTATTTTTTGACTTTTTAGCTAAAAAAATTGGCTGGAAAATTGACATACACGGAGGAAGAAATAGATGACGTCTGATGCGAATTCATCGAATTCGTTGCCAATCATATGGATACATGATGGTCAAGGTAATTTTTTTGGTTTTGCTGTCTTTTTACCAAAGAACCCACTGTGGCCTATCTGTAATCCATGTGTGTATATCCATCTAATTTTCAAACTCTCGCGAGTTCTGCTTTTCATGTACTTGTTGCTCATTCTTGTTGTTTGGCATTTAGTTAGTATGGACAAGAACTGTATACATTCCAGTCACCAACCACAATATGAAGCCCTAATCACAACTCATTACCTACTACACATCTTAATTTTAGTATTCAGGCTCCTGCTAGAGCACAACCCCCCTACTACATAGCATGACCATCATAATAAGCAGATTCTATGTTGCTTGTATATTAAAATAAGTACGACACATCATAATAAGTACACAATGACACGGACACAAGACCAATTTTGATGTGACCTATTGTATTTGTGATATTTGTCTCATGTCCGAAACAATATTCGGTTTACATCTCAAAAATTGTCAGCAAACAAGGTTCTAAAATGATAACAAGGGGGAATTCACAGTCAATATGTTAAACCCTTAAAAATATTCTTAAAAAAGGTTATATTAATGTAACTCACCCCGCCCCCCAAAAAAACTTTGTTATATTGACATAAAAATGTTGTCCTTGTATCGTGTCGACATTCGTGCTACATATACACGTCTACCCATTCAAACTATTTGAAAGTGTCCGTATCTCGTATGTATAGTGTCCTATCTGTATCCATGTCCAAAATTGTTAACATAGCAAGATGTTCTAGATAGACTGCTTCAAAGAATGTTATCTTCTAATATCTTAATCATGTTCACATAGGCATAACCACTTACAACTGTGTTTTGGGCTCTTTGGAACCTAAACATGTGAGGGATTTGACATGAGTATCGAGGAAGTATCATATGTCCGATACATTACAGTCTTACAGATACAACATAGATGGTCCTTAGGAAGTTATACATGCAACTTAGACTGGAATATACTTTTATGTAGACTCAATTTGCAACCAATTGAAAAATTAAAATTGTATGGTACGGTTGTACTAAATAGAAATTATCATTCTAATGTCTATTCCCAGACTATTGTTATATTAAGCCCACTAGATTGCTCAATTTTCTCAGGTGCACTAACAGTGTCCTTCTTGCATGAGGCATCATTAATACTAAGGGAAATTATAGTTGAAGTTAGTTGTACATTGCTCAATATTATATATATATATATATATATATATATATATATATATATATATATATATATATATATATATACATATACATATATTACTGGAGCTTGTTTCATCTCAAATCTAGCACTTAATCTGTGACTATAAGGGTCCTGGGTTTGTCAATGCCTTGGATAATTACTTTGTAGGAATAATATTTCACATGCTTGTTTCTCTGTATCTCTGAGAAGTGAAATAATTTATGTCATGAGATGGCTTTGTATTATGTCCTCATCAGTCATCATACTCTTCAAGCTATGGTCTGTGTATGTTCGTAGAGCCCGAGCTGGCCATTAAAGACTCTAAAATTGACAGACTCTAAAGTGAGGGTTTTGCTTTGTTTTATTTATCTTAAAGTATATTAAACCTTGTTTTATCTTTTTCAGGGTTTTGCTATACGTACATGTGCTATGGACAGTCTTCGCTACAGGTTTGCTTCTTCGCTACAGTATCTATGAGATGTTTTGATGTGGATAGTTTTGATGTAGCTAAAGTGTACTCTATATTGGATACTCTACATATTTTGAGAAGATGTATATAATGAAATGGAGAAAGGTAGAATGGTAGCTAAAGTACTCTATTTTGAGACAATGAAATGTAGCTAGCTAAAGTACTCTATATCGGTGAGATATTGATGTACCCTATTTTTAGACAATAAAATGGAGAATGGTACTTTATATTACGTTTCAATATTTTGTTGTAAATATGGTTCAAAGTGGTTATTTTCGAATTGAATTGAGCAGTGTTTGGAATGTAATATATAACATGCAGTATAGAGCATTATAAATGTAATACAATAACTATATACATATCATCTATTCATAACGCTTTCAATATTTTCTGAATTCTGCAATATTCATAATACTTTCAAAATGTCCTAAATTCTGAACTATATTTACTATTCATCATGATTTTACATAAATATCTACAACGCTTTGAAAATAAATCGTAGCAAAAATTTAACATATTAATGACGGTTTTGGATGAATTATTTATAACGCTTTTAAAAACATTTATAACACCCGTTTTTATAACGCTTGGTTTGAGAAAAAAAGCGTCATGGTTTGTAATTAATGACGTTTTTTAGCCGTCATTAAAAGGTATTTCTGTTGTAGTGGACATAACCTTAATGTCATGCATATCTAGAAGAATGTGTTTGATAACATAATTAATACTGTGATGGACGTAAAGGGAAAGATGAAAGACAATCCCAAGGCAATGTTGGACTTGGAAGATATTGTTGGCACATCTTATTTTGATAATATTAACAGCATCTTCGTAGTTTTAGTTTTCTCTGTTTTCAGATTGATATCATTTCAGAAGCTCTACTACATAAAGTATGTCCATTCAAGTTTACCATCCATAGCCTTGAAGACTGAAGCAAAGACCGTCGCTCCTTGCATAGACGGCTTCCTACACTGCATGAATTCGAGTCTATACAAGGTCTAGGTCTTTCTGTAAACATTTAAGGTTGGATTGTCACCCCCAGTTTTCAGAAACAGGGGTATTTTGGTCATTTTTCATTTTAGAATATTTTTGAAATGATTTATTTATTTATAATATTATTTTGGGGTTATTTGAGTCGGGTTCGAATTTCAGCTCAATCCGACTTGAAACGGGGACCCGGGGTAGTTTTGACTCTAGTGGGACCCACACACTAGTTAGGCATGGCCCACATAATATTAATTTTAGTCCACATGATATTAATTTTAGTTAGTAGTTAGACTAATTATTTATGGATATGTTTAGTTTAATTAGAGACTTAAAACTAGACTAATTTGACCTCAACCTTTAACCCATTCTTAATTTAAATCAAATAGGTCAAGTGGGGGCATTTTGGATTTTTCTAATGGGGACACCTCACCCTTTTTGGGCAGCCACCTATGGTGGGGGATAAGGAGTGAGTCATCATCTCTTCCATTTCATTTTATCCATCCATTTTCTCTCTCATGTTCTTCCCCAAATTTCTAGATAGCAACCCCATTGATTTCATCTCCAAATCAACTCCTTCTTCTACCAAATCTTCTTCATTTCTCCTCTACTCCATGAAAGGAAGGAGCTAGCCAAGTTTGGGAGGATTCGGAGCTCGTTCGTGTCCTTTTGGAATCTCTACGTGTCGGTGTCGTGTCGGAAGGCTTTTTCTTTTGAATCTCTCTCCCGAAAGGTATAATCTCTCCTCTAATCCACCCCAACATGCATATAGGATTATTTTGAACCCATAGGAATGACCCCCATGGTTGTATCTCCATTTGTGTCCATTTCGTGTCCATTTGGAGGTTATAGGAGTGTCCTTTGTGTTGTGGTTGTGTCCTAGTGGGAAAATCTCTATTTTTGACACTTGTATGCATAAATATAATGTAGGAATAATTAATTAGTGTTTTAATTTCAGATTTATATATTTAGAGAGTTGTTCCTAATGTGTTCTTTATGTTATCATATTTTATCATATTCATTTTATATTTAGAATGGTGTGTCTATATATATATATATATATATATATATATATATATATATATATATATATATATATATATATATATATATATGTTATGGTTGTGTGTGTGACTATATTATTAGGTATCTTGATTATATATTTGTATGTGTGTCTTATATATATATATACATAAGTTGTGGGTGTGTCTATTTTAAAATGAGTTCTTAAAATATTTTCATGTGTATATATTATAATGAGAGTGCCAATATATATATATATATATATATATATATATATATATATATATATATATATATATATATATATATATATATATTGTGAGTGGAATGTGCATATATATTTATTTGTGTGTGTGGATAGATGGTTAGAGAGTGAGGGAATGAGCAGAAAAGCAGCAGGAATAAGCAGTAAGCAATAAGCAGTAAGCAATAAGCAGTAAGCAGGAATAAGCAGTAAGCAGAAGCAGTGTAGGATGGTTTTTTGGAGTTTTTGTGGTCCCGAAACATCCCCTTTTGAACCACCTTAGCCCCAAATACCTACCTCCACTTGTCAACCACATTTAGTACTACGAAACCCCTAAGTTAGAGAGTGTTATTAGTGTGTTAGATGGTTAGTGGAGTAGTGTTTATAGTGGTAGAAAATAAGGTTGGTCATATTATGTTATATGTCATGTTAAGATACATTAGGGGATTTGTGGTAGTTGTTTGAGTTGGTTCTTGAGAGTTATTTTAGGAGTAGCATTCTAAGTTAGATGGGGGTTAGATAGATGATATTTGTGAGGGAGAGTGAGTGTGGTTTAGAAGAAATGGGTTATGTTAGATGTGGTATCTTGATATCTCAAGATTACCTTAAGGTAATGTTTGGATGACCAACATGGAAGATAAGATGGATTAGATGCCCAAGAACCCTAGATTTCTTGGTTGGTAAACCCTAGATAGGATAGTATCTAGCTACCCTAAGAAGTCTAGGCTAGTATCCTGAGATCTAGAAGGATTTCTTTTGTAATGGGCAAGGTATCGGGAATACCTTGTAAGGGTAAATATAAGGGGTATTGGGTAATGTAAGGTATTTGGTTTCTAATTGCTAGATGGGATTAGAAATAGGTTGTCTTGGTATATAATGACTAGATGAGGGTAGTTTAGACTAGTCTTGACCCCCGTTGACCAAGAGTTGATTTTTTGACCCAAAGTCAACTTCAAGTCAATACTTGACTTAGAATTGACCGAAATCAAACCAGAGTTGACCAGTTGACTGAAAGGCAACTGTTAGTCAACATTTGACTTGTTTAACCTAGGGTTGACCCAGGGTTGACTCAGTATTGACCAGAGTTGACCAGAGTTGACTTTTTGACCAAAAGTCAACTGTAAGTCAACCTTTGACCCCGTTTGACCTAGAGTTGACCCAGGGTTGACTCAATATTGACCAGAGTTGACCAGAGTTGACTTTTTGACCAAAAGTCAACTGTAAGTCAACCCTTGAACCAGATTGACCTAGTTTGACTTGGATTGACTTCCAGTGACCTGGTATGACCTAGTATGAGCCAGTATGACCTAGTGTGACTCAGTCTGACCTAGATTGACCTAGTTTTGACTTAAACTTGCATTCATGACTTGAATTAGCTTCTTTTTTCAGTATTTAGTCCTGTTTGACTCATAGTATCTTATTTTAGGTCTGTGATCACTCTGAGCGTCTATTCACCCTATCAGCTTAGGACCACAGGCGAGTACATTTACTGATAGTTTTTATTGTCTTGATATCTGCTATATCCGATTCAGTTGTAGTGTTATACTCGATTTCCAGTCACGACAGTTCACGGACTAGTATATGTTGGATCATGACATGGGATGTTATTCCTAGAGTTACATGGTATATTGTTACATATTTTGTCTTATTTCAGTGTATTGGTACAGACACCGATTTTAAAAAGGGACTTGCTATCCTCTTATGGAATCCCGTGTCATAACGTGTCATGTCCAGATCCATTGTACTATTCGGGGATGGGGGAGTTATTAGTGGTTGTGTGATCAAATTCCTACATGGTTCTATGATACGTATGGTTCATAGCTATACCCTCGTCTCACGACGGGTAAAGCCTTACCCTATACGGTTCATAGCTTTCCATGGTGACAGGCCTTATCGTTCTGTTGTATACAGGGTTCATTGCCGATCGGATGGAAAACCTGAGCATATTTTTCCCAAGCCGATCACATGACACACTAATAATTCAAGGCACCTTTTATATTTATTATCTTGGTGACTAAGTTCTGTTCGGGAGAAGGGTTACAGCCCCGGTCCTTGTTTGGTTTAGGGGTTGTAACTCGGCTTCCGAATAGTTCCCAAGTCGCCCTATATACATTCATATCGTCGTCATTTTCAGTACTCACAACATGATATGTATTTCCAGTTGATTTTGTCTTGTATTTCATTACACTATCTCTTATAGAATTTGTCAATTCATATGGAACTGTTGTTGGTGTTTGTACTTGCTCATTTTCCTGACAGGATACCGTTGACATATTGCAGATGATTCCGAGGCTGATTGCCCGACCTACTATGAGGTAGAGTCTGACAGAGTAGACTTAGACCGTGGCTTGTTGGTAGAGCCACTAGATTTTGCTTACCCTAAGTAGTATAGCTAGTTAGGTTTGCCTGGCCTGCGAGCCAGCTAGCACTGTCAGTTGTAGTATCTATTATATATATTTTCTGAGACCATGGATGTTTGTGTATAGCTCTGACTTGTGAATCTTGGACTCATTTCCTGTTTCATCTATCGTATTTTCCTTTCCATGCTATCTACCTTAGTTTGATATATGTGATTGAGACTGTATTGCTATGTCACCTCCATTCGGAGTGTATATACTGTACAGGTACCTTTATCTATTTTAGTCGTAGAATTTACAGACCCTATATACAGTGTTCTACCGCCGATACTGCGACGTAGGCTGGATGTAACCACGTGCTCGTGCCCCTCTTCAGGGTGCGGGTCGTGACACGGATGACAAACTAAAAGCTTTCTACTTCTTAAAGTCAAAAATCAATATCCTATAGAATGGCATACCGGCGGTATGCTCCGGCATACCGGCGGTATACCGTTTTATTGTCCACAAAACTTTCTGTGAGAAATGTCGGCTTACCGACGGTATGCTTCGACATACCGGCGATATACCGTTTTGTGGACCACAAAACGTTCTATGACAAACATCGGCATACCGACGGTATGCTCCGGCATACCGACTGTATACCATTTTGATTGTCTCAAAAACGTTCTGCGATAATCGTCGGAATACCGACGGTATACCGTTTTGTGAGCCATAGAACTTTTTATGACAAACTTCGGCATACCGATGGCATGCTCCGGCATACCGACGGTATACCGTTTTGTTTATTACAAAAATGTTCTGTGACACACATCGGTATACCGCGGCATACCGACGGTATACCAGCCTACGAAATTTGATTTTTGAATGGCATAGACTGCATTAATGGCAGCATTAAATGCTCCCAATGGATATTAATATGACCATTACTGTTCGATCGGTATACCGACGGTATGCCGGTCAGGCTGTATCCAGGAGCATTAAATGCTACCTACTCTTGGTTTCTCTATAAATGAAAGCCTTCTCTCTCTTGAAGCTTTCACCAACTCTTGCCATAAATTTTCCAAATAACCAAGAGCTCCACCATTAATACTGTTCCAAGCTTTTAATTATCATCCTTTCCCAAAGTGCTAGAGTATTTAAGAGTTGTAATTTTCTATCTTCAAGTGTTAGAAGATCAACAAGTTCTCTTCTCATTTCTTTGAAGTTGGCGAGCCTTCGTAAGAAAACTCGTGTGTTGAAGTTGGCGAGTTCTTCGGATCCAAACTCGTATTGAAGTTGGCGAGTTCTTCGGATCCAAACTCGTGTGTACTATTTTATTAAATAGTATATTTAAGCCGGAAAGAGTTCCGAGACTGGATTGCCTCAAGAGAGGATACCAGGATACATCTTGTGTTTGATCTTCTTACTCTATCTTTTTATTTGACGTATATTGCTTCTTGTGCTTTAGTTATTTTTTATTTCCCTATTCACCCCCCCTCTAGGGTTCTACAATTGGTATCAGAGCTTTGTTCTCTTGATTTGGATTTACATGCTTTGAGTGATCCATGGCCACTAACCCTAGTATCAACACCTTCCACAATGAAGGACACTCCACAAATAGGCCTCCCCTATTTGATGGAACCAACTATAACTACTGGAAGATTAGGATGAGCATTTATCTGAAGTCCATAGATTTCGATTTATGGGATTGTGTGATAAATGGTCTCCCTACTCCTTCCAGAGTTATTGAGGATGTTGCATCTGACACCCTTAGGGACATACTTACTGAAAACACCAAGAAGCTTGCTAGTCGGGATGCCAAGGCTATGAACGCTCTTTATTGTGCTCTTGATAGTAGTGAATTCAACAGAATCTCTACTTGCAAGACTTCCAATGAGATTTGGAAGTTACTTGAAGTCACATACGATGGTACATCAATAGTAAAGGAATCCAAGATTAGTAGACTCACGCAAGAATATGAGTCCTTTAAGATAAAACATGATGAGTCTATTACTTGCATATTTACTCGTTATGGTGATATTATTAATTCTCTTTCTTCTCTTGGTAAGGAATATCCTACTCATTAAAAGATCAAAAAAATCCTTAGAGGATTGACAAAAGGATGGAGTCCTAAAGCTACCGCAATCATTGAGGGGAACGACCTGACAGTCATGAACCTTGAGACCCTCATGGGGAAGCTAATGACTCATGAACTCGATATGAAAGATCAAGAGGAATCTTCCATACAAGAGAAGGAGAAGGCCAAAGAGAAGGAGAAGTCTCTTGCTCTCAAAGTTACAAAGTCCTACTCCAAGGATAGGTCCGACGACAACGAGTCGGATGATGATGAAGAAATAGCTCTCACAGCTAAGCACTTTCGAAAGTTCCTCAAATTCAACAAAACCAACCGCTTCAGACAGGACAATGAGGAAGATCCGGCATGCTATCAATGCAGAAGAACCAGACACATCAAGAGGGACTGTCCTATGATAAGAAAAGACTCAAACAAGTACGAGAAGCCTAGCAAAGGAAGCTCGTCCTCCAAAAAATTTGCCAACACAAGCATTTGGTGTGAGAGTGACGCAAGCGACTCCGACAACGACAAAGAGTGGAAACACAATGCCAACGTTTGTCTCATGGCAACCGATGAGGTACTTGATGATCTCTCCTTAAATACTCTTACTTATGATGACTTGGAGAAAGCTATCCTTGAACTACATGAAAAGCACAAAGGTGTTAAGAATAAATACAAGAAATCTCTAAAAGAGGTTGATGCTCTTCAACTTGAAGTAGAGAGACTCTCAAGCATCATTATTGATGTAAAGGAAAAATCTCCTACTTCTGACACGGATGAGATAGAGTCTTTGCGACTTAAGTTTCAAGAATCCCTTGTCACCATCAAGAAAAAGGATGATGAGATTCAATCCATGAGAAGGGCTTATGAATTTGCTATACATAAAGATCAAGATGCTAATAGGAGAGAATATGATACTTCTATTAAGTATAATGATCTTCTTGTATAGAGTAAGAAACTAGATAATAAGAACACTACTCATGTACATACTCCAAGACACCTCCACACTCATCACAATGCTAGGCATACTTCTTACATGAACACTACACACAAGTCCTATTCTAACACTAGGAAAGGACCATTCGTTAAGAAAAATACTTTGCACCATGCTTTTTATTATCATCATCATAATACTAATGATAGAATTCCTCGCACTAGAGATTCACATATGCATGATACTCACACATCTTCTTCTAAATCCTCTATAATTTGCAACTACTGTGGTTTTCTTGGACATACGACCAATTATTGTCATACAAGGAAACTAGTTGATAAGAAAGTTTTTAGTGGGTTCCTAAGACTAACACTCAAGGACCCATACGATCATGGGTACCAAAATGTTCATCTTCAACTATGTTGTAGGTGAAGAGTCCTTCTCATGCTAGAAGCAAGTGGATTCTCGATAGCGGTTGTTCATGGCACATGACCAGGGATGCTTTATTATTTACAACGCTATCGATGAAGAAGGAAGGATACGTCTCCTTTGGTAACAATCTTAAAGGTCACATTATAGGAAATGGTAATATCGGTTCTCCTCATTATCCTTGTATTAAGAATATGTGTCTTGTTACTAATCTTAAACACAATCTTCTCAGTATTAGTCATCTTACCGATAATGGTTATGATATCAAGTTTGTTAAGCTTAAATGTTTTATTACTGATAGTTCAAGTGGATCTATTGTTTATGAAGGCATTAGAGAAAACAATATCTATGTTTTATATCTTATCGAAGACACTAACAATGACAGGTGCTTAGTTGCTAAGAACGATGAAAGTTGGCTTTGGCACATGAGGCTCGGACACGCCAACATGGATACCATTTCTCGTCTTGCCACCAAGAAGCTCGTAAGAGGACTCCCAAGTATCCCGTTCAAAAAGGATATGGTGTGTGAAGAATGCGAGAAAAGTAAGTTGACCAAGTCATCTTTCAAATCCATCAACTCTGTGAGTACCTCTAGACATCTTCAACTTATTCATATGGATCTTTTTGGTCCTAGTAGAGTTGCTAGTCTTGGAGGCAAGCTTTATGCTTTTGTTTTGGTTGATAATTTTTCGAGATTTACTTAGGTTATTTTTCTTGCTTGCAAAAGTGATACTTTTCACAAATTTGTTGCTTTTTGTAAACGTGTTCAAAATGAGAAAGGTTTTTCTATTAACAAGATTAGAAGTGATCATGGAGGAGAATTTGACAATGCCGATTTCAAAAGATTTTGTGAAAAGAATGGTTTTGGACATAATTTTGCTTGTCCACGAACTCCTCAACAAAATGGTGTTGTGGAGAGAAAGAATAGAACCCTTGGCGATATGGCTGGGTTATGTTAAACCAATATAAGCTCCCCCAATATTTTTGGGCGGAAGCCGTTAACACGGCATGTCATGTTATAAATAGGGTCTTGATTAGACCTATTTCTAAAAAGACTACTTATGAGCTTTGGTTTGACAAAATTCCCTCTATTGAATATTTTAAAGTTTTTGGATGTAATTGTTTTATTTTGAATATCAAGGATAACCTAGGCAAGTTTGAAGAAAAAGCCTATGAAGAAATATTCCTTGGATACTCTACTCATTGTAAAGGTTTTCGTGTTTTTAATAAAAGAAGTCTTATTATCGAAGAGTCAATCAATGGCTCTTTTAATGAACTTAACTCTTCTACATTCTCTTCTTCCGATGATATTGATGACATCTCGTTTGGGTTGGAGAACTCCTCTATTAGAGATCATCCTTCTTCATCTAACAATGAAGTTGTGACTCCTCCAACAAAAGAGTCTCCACCTCTCGAGCCTCCTCAAAAGGATCTCCCAAAAGAATGGAGTATTGTCACCAATCATCCTAAGGAGCTTATCATTGGGGATCCTTCTTCTAGTGTAAGCACTAGATCCTCCACTCGTGATCTTTGTGCAAACGTGGATTTTATCTCTCAAATAGAGCCTAAAAATATTAATGATGCTTTTTATGATGAATTTTGGATGATAGCGATGCAAGAAGAGCTAAATCAATTTGAGCGCAAGGTTTGGGAACTTGTCCCAAAACCTAGCAATCACCCCATTATTGGAACTAAATGGGTGTTTCGAAATAAACTTAATGAAGATGGGTTAGTGACTCGTAACAAAGCCCGATTGGTTGCCCAAGGCTATAACCAAGAGGAAGGCATTGACTACGACGAAACCTATGCTCCGGTTGCTCGTCTTGAATCCATTCGTATGCTATGTGCTTTTGCTTGCTTTAATGATTTTAAACTCTTTCAAATGGATGTTAAGAGTGCTTTTCTAAATGGTATTATTAAAGAGGAAGTTTATGTAAAACAACCTCCTGGCTTTGAAGATTTTCAATTTTCTAATCACGTGTTCAAACTCCACAAAGTCCTTTATGGCCTCAAACAAGCTTCCTGTGCTTGGTATGAGCGTCTTATCTCCTTTCTTGTTTCACACAATTTTTCTAAGGGTAAAGTCGACACGACACTTTTTATCAAATCCCATAATGGTACTCTTTTATTGGTTCAAATTTATGTCGATGACATTATTTTTGGTTCTACTAACAATACACTTTGAGTAGAATTTGCTAAAGTTATGCAGGAAGATTTTGAAATGAGCATGATGGGTGAACTATCATTCTTTTTGGGCTTACAAATCAAACAAGGACCTCAAGGGACCTTCATCAATCAAGCAAAATATACAAAGGATCTCCTCAAGCGTTTCGAACTTGACTCATCCAAATCAATGAGGACTCCTATGGCAACAACGACAAAGCTTGACAATGATGAAGATGGCACATCGGTTGACATTCGTAAGTATCGAGGTATGATTGGTAGTTTACTTTATCTAACTGCTAGCCGTCCTGATATCATGTTTAGTGTATGTCTTTGTGCACGATATCAAGCAAATCCAAAGGAATTACACTTATGTGCCGTCAAGCGTAGTTTTTGATATCTCAAAGGCACCGTGAACATGGGCCTTTGGTATCCGAAATCTTCATCCTTTGAGCTTCATGGCTTCTCGGATACAGATTTTGCCGGATGTAAGATTGACCGAAAAAGCACTAGCGGCACATGTCAATTCCTTGGGAAATCCTTAGTATCATGGTTTAGTAAGAAACAAAATTCTGTTGCTCTTTCAACCACTGAGGTCGAGTATATTGCGACCGGTTGCTGTTGTGCACAAATTATTTGGATGTCACAAACACTCATAGATTATGGCATTTCTTATACTTGCACCCCTATTAAATGTGATAACACTAGCTCGATCAATCTTACGAAAAATTCGATTTGTCACTCACGCACGAAGCACATTGAAATTAGACACCATTTTCTTCGTGACCATCAACAAAAGGATATCCGCCTTGAATTTATTGACACTATTTATCAGTTACCCGATATTTTTCACCAAACCGCTCCCGGAGGATCGCTTCATTTTTCTTTGCCAAGAATTAGGTATTTTAAATTTTGACTCATAGTTCTTATCGGCCGGCACACCGACGGTATACTGCGGTATACCGACGGCATGTCGTTTTTGGTTCAGAATTATATTCTGTGCCAAAAATCGGTATACCGTCGGCATACGTCGGCATACCGACGGTATACCGGTTCGCGGCAGACTGCTGTATCAGATCAAGCTCGGGCCCCACTTTTTCTTCTATTCTCTTTTTATTCCTTTTTTCCCCTCATTAATACCCATCACATCCATCATTTCCCTATTTATTATCCAACTCCCTCTCTTCTCTTCCCCATACCCTAACTTTCCATCATCATTAATACCCATCTCTTCCTATTCCCCATTAACTCCTCTTTTTGCTCCATTTTCATCATTTTCAGCCCCCCACCCTTTCCACTTCCTCTCTATAACCATTCTCACCCTTCCCCTTCCCAACATCTCTTTTAAAAACCCTATTCACTTCATCATCCTCCTCCAATTTTCATATCTTCTCAAAACCCTACTTCCTACTCCAACTTTCTTCATCTCCTCCATGGCTGCCCCCAAGCGTGCTCGTTCCTCCTCCTCCTCCTCCTTCAATCCCTTCACCCCGGTGGCTCTCCCCTATAGCTATGATCAGCGGGTCTTCACCTCCTCCTTGGCTGCCGAATCTTGGTTTCAACACTTCGTGCACCATAACGTCTACAAAGGCCGCGCCATCAACTGGAACCTCTTCCCCGGCCATGTTTCTCTCTTCGAAGAGGCCGGACTATCTTCCCTCCTTCGGCGTCAGGTGCCTGTCTACCCCGTCGTCGTCCGTCCCTTCTACTGCAACATGGTCTCGGACTTCGAGAACGGCACCATTGAGACGATGGTCAACGACCGTCATTTCCGCCTGACGGCTCGTGACCTCTCTAGCATTCTTGGCGTCCCGGACAAAAGAGAGGCTCTATCGGGCTTGGCTGCTCTTCATCCCTCGCCGTCGTGCTCCTTTGACGAATTCTGTGCTATTATTTGCAAGGGCCCAAACCCTCATAATATCCTGGCTCTTTTCGCACAACTGGAGCCGTTCTATTACGAGCTCCATAGGATCGTGTGCCACACCATCTATCCCAAGGATGGCAACTATGACGCCATCACCGGTGACGCCCTGGTGTGTATGTACTATCTGTATTCGAGAAAGTCTTGGTTCTTTCCCAAGACTCTTCTCCATGCTTTCTTCGGCGTCCTGCCCGCGGGGAAGCAGAATCTCTATTATGGATCCTTCATCACTCTCATCTTGGAAGCCAAGCAAGTCGACCTCTCCCAATGCTACTTGGACGACGTCCCATCCTTCCTCGTTGTTTTTCGCTTTCTTGGTGGTGCCTCCACATCCCGTGCCTCCTCCTCCCAAGAGCCGCCAGCTTCTGCTCCTGCTGTACCCACCTCTACTCCTCCTGCCTCCGGCCGCTATATGCCGCTGACACAGCAGTATTTCGACATGCGTATGGCTCAGGCAGAGGAGCAGATACGGGCCCACACTCGTGGCCTTGGAACTCTTATCCAATCCCGCTTCCATGACCAGGCATATTTTATTCAGCATAACCTTCAGGACCGGAATGCATTTCTGGATCTGAATCTTCAGGATCCGATGTACCAGGCCTTCCACTTTTTCGATCCCAATGGCTACAGCTTTATATACCCGGACGGCATTGATCCTTTTGGCGCTTTCTACCAGGCTCAGGATGGTGGTGATGATCTGGCTGACGAGTAGGGGTTGCTTCCTTATGATGGTGGTGTCGAATAAATGGTTGTCTTAGTTTGTTTGTGTTTGTTTTTATGTCTTTTGCGGTCCTTCGGGGACCAGTGTTTGGTTGTTACTAGTTGTTTGCAGTCCTACGGGGACTTGATATTTGTATTTTTATTGTCATTCCAGCTCTCGTAGCGGAGAGTTTTTACTATATCTTTATGTAGTGTGTTATGGTTATCAAGCATGTATCCAATTTCCAACTTTTATCAATCAATACATGCTTTTGTTTATGATATTGTGTTCCATATTTATGTTTTTTTTATCATTTATTTTCATTCCCATCTTTGACTAAGTGACAAAAGGGAAAAAAACGTATTGACGGGGAGTTGTCTACCTGAGGTGGAGTCACTCCCTGAAGATGCTATCTCTCTATTTTGTCAATTATCAAAATGGAGGAGATTGTTGGCACATTTTATTTTGATAATATTAACAGCATCTTCGTAGTTTTAGTTTTCTCTGTTTTCAGATTGATATCATTTCAGAAGCTCTAATACATAAAGTCTGTCCATTCAAGTTTACCATCCATAGCCTTGAAGCCTGAAGCAAAGATCGGCGCTCCTTGCATAGACGGCTTCCTACACTACATGAATTCGAGTCTGTACAAGGTCTAGGTCTTTCTGTAAACACTTAAGGTTGGATGAAAAACTAAAAGCTTTCTACTTCTTAAAGTCAAAAATCAATATCCTATAGAACGGCATACCGGCGGTATGCTCCGGCATACCGTTTTATTGTCCACAAAACTTTCTGTGAGAAATATCGACATACCGACGGTATGCTCCGGCATACCGGCGGTATACCGTTTTGTGGACTACAAAATATTCTGTGACAAACATCGGCATACCGACGGTATACCGTTTTGATTGCCTCAAAAACGTTCTGTGATAATCGTCGGAATACCGACGGTATACTCCTGCATACCGGCGGTATACCATTTTGTGAGCCATAGAACTTTCTGTGACAAACTTCGGTATACCGATGGTATACCGTTTTGTTTATTACAAAAACTTTCTGTGACACACATCGGTATACCGACGGTATATCGCGGCATACCGACGGTATATCGGCTTACGAAATTTGATTTTTGAATGGCATAGACTGCAATAATAGCAGCATTAAATGTTCCCAACGGATATTAATATTACCGTTACTGTTCGACCGGTATGCCGACAGTATGCCGGTACATACCGACGGTATGCCGGTCAGGCTGTATCCAGGAGCATTAAATGCTACCTACTCTTGGTTTCTCTATAAATGAAAGCCTTCTCTCTCTTGAAGCTTTCACCAACTCTTGTTATAAATTTTCCAAACAACCAAGAGCTCCACCATTAATACTGTTCCAAACTTTTAATTGTCATCATTTCCCAAAGTGCTAGAGTATTTAAGAGTTGTAATTTTCGATCTTCAAGTGTTAGAAGATCAACAATTTCTCTTCTCATTTCTTTGAAGTTGGCGAGCCTTCGTAAGAAAACTCGTGTGTTGAAGTTGACAAATTTTTCGGATCCAAACTCGTGTTGAAGTTGGCGAGTTCTTCGGATCCAAACTCGTGTGTACTATTTTATCAAATATTGGATTTAAGCCGGATAGAGTTTCGGGACTGGATTGACTCAAGAGAGGATACCATGATACATCTTGTGTTTGATCTTCTTTGACGTATATTGCTTCTTGTGCTTTAGTTATTTTTTATTTCCCTATTCACCCCCCTCTAGGGTTCTATAGATATATACAGACGTCCTATGTTGCATTTGATAAAGGAAGGCAATGGGAAGTCTAAGCAGCCTAAGGCAATTTTTCTCTAGACAGGTGTTTGCTATGAATTATAAAAGAACAGAACAATTATATCGGAGGACTGAACTTTTACTTCACAATAAAAACTCGCTCGTACAAAGAAAGCCTAGGGACAAAAACCTAGGTACAGTAATCTAAGTACAATTGTTTATTTTTTATTCTGGGGGGTGACGATAGAGGCTCGGGAAAGCGACGGCAGCTCTGCCTTAATCCTTGGACGATCGGATGTAGCCTTGGCTCTGGTGAAGAAATGCTCTTGGACGTGTGGGGAGACTCCCTTGCACCTTCAGTTGCTGGATCTCTGGATGTCTCTGTAGTGCTCTCTCTCTTTTTCTCTGCTCTCCTCTCCTGAATTCTCCTGCCCTCCTCCGGTCTCCCCGTCTCCAGGGTTTATAAGGGAATGGCACCTTGCTATTTATAGGAGTGGGATGCGATCATTAGGGTTTGCAATGATTGCCTTCTTGATAAGTTGGCGGTTAATGATCAATGAATCTGGACCATTAATTCTGATTGTAGCAAATCTAGGTAATTAATGTGGATTGCATCAAATATCTGTGGAAAATAAATGTTGACTGCCATGAATCTTCATGATTTGTGATAGCCTGCCACGTGTCCAATTTGCTTGATTTGATTTGATCAGGGCAATTATGACGATTGCAACAAATCTAATTTTGTTAGGATTTATTAGCACCCATAATTCCAGGGAAGATAAGACTGCTACGTGTCTCAATTGTAGCGAAGAGCGCCACGTGTCTCAACTGGACCGTCCTGACCGAGCCGCATATGGGGGGTCCTCTCAGTCGTATGAAACCTGCAGCCGCACGTGGATGGACAGCTGCATGAGGATAGACAGCCGCATGCAGAGGGGCAGCCGCATGAGGATAGGCAGCCGCATACAGAGGGACAGCCGTATGAGGATAGGCAGCTGCATACAGAGGGGCAGTCGCATGGGGATAGGCAGCCGCATGCAGATGTGCAGCCGCATGGGGATAGACAGCCGCATGCAGATAGGAAGCCGCATGGAGTGGCCTCGTGACTTGTTGGATTTTGCCAGCTGTAAGGAGATTTTCTCCTCTTTCCCATGAACATGCCATCATGTCAGTCATTATTGCGTCTTTATGTCAGAGCTGTCATGGCTGTTTTTTGTCAGAGCAGCCGTCAGGGCATTAAATGCAGCCGAATGTAGAAAAGAACTGTTGAAGGCCACGTGGCTTCTTTCTGAGCCGTATGGATCTATCCAAGCCGCATGGACCCCTGAGCCGCATGGACTTCTAAGCCGCATGGGGATCCTGAGCCGCATGGGGATCCTTCTGTCGGAGCCACATAGGTCTTTCTTTATTCTTTTCTATGCTTCTACAAGACCCCCTTCAAAGTTTTTAATTTACAAAATTGAAATACTTTGAATAAGAAGCATGGCCATGTAAAGACTCTTCGGGCTGCGAAGGAGGAATTAGCTGCTATCCGTGCATCTTTTCGCTCAAAATTTGTCTCTCTGGTGGCAAGTTCTAGCGTGCTTCCTTCGACACTGTCGGCCACGCTTCCTTTGACGTCGTCCTCTACGGAGGTTCTGGACGACGCGTCACAGGACGTGGTTGACAGCTTCTATCGCCACTTGAAGAGGGGAGTTGCGGCTGCTGTGGAGCGGGGGACCCCTTTTTTCTTGGCCCGGCAATGCGCCCAGGGTCACATTGATATTCTTAAGACTCTTCCCGGTGGGGCGGGGATAGCCGCGCTTCTGGAGGCAAAATTGCTGGAGGCTGATCAGCTGGTAGCCCAGCTTCAGGTACTGCGATAAGCTGATTTGTCTGCTGCTATAGATCAAGAGCATGGTTTCCTCACAGCTGCTGTAGAGAAGATATGGGCTGCCCGGGATAAGGCCAAGCCGGTCATACTGAAGGACCTCCGCGATCTATCTCAGCTATATGATCAGTTGAGCCGCGAGAGTGAAGATATCACGGCTCGGGAAGCGACTGCCTCCCGCGGGGTAATTGACACCCGGGAGCAGATCCTCGAGCTTCAGAGGAAGCTGGCTTTCTTAGAGTCTGAACTCGAAGCTGCCCATATGGAAAAGGGGATGATCATCCAGGAGGCTGACAGAGTTATTCGTGCTTCTGCTGGCCTGGAGCTCGCTCTAAAAAAGCTTGAGGATGGCTGGCAGGCACACATGTACTTGGATAATGTGGAGCGGTTGTCCCAGGAGGCCGAGCGCCAAGCTAAGCAGCGGCTTGAGCGGGGGACCGCCTTGGTGAAGAACCATCTCCTAGAATTATGTACCGTCGAACCATAGACGGCTCTTTTGCTTTTTTATGTTCATGTTCTTTTCTTTTCTTCTTTTTTTTGAGAGGGACGCAGTCCCAGAACATGTAGTACTTCTGGCTTTCAAATAAAAGAGTATATTTTACTTTACCCTTTATTTGTGTTGCTTATTGGGTCAATGGTGTTGTGGTGGTGTTTGTCCCGCTTGGGGGACTGTTTATGGACCTGTTACCCTTGGCATACCTGGGATTTGGGTATGACAAGTTTGATGGGGATACCTAGAATAATTTTATGGTAAGGTGGTCATGGATGTTCCTGGTATCGGGAGAAAAAATGCCATGGAGCAGCTGGGCTCCCGGGGCATGATGAGAAATGATGTGCATGTACTAGGAAACTTAGTACAACATTTGTAGTCAGCAGAGGACATTAGTGGGCCTATTATCCTTGGCGTATCCTGGTTCAGGATACGAATAATAAGACGAGAGAAAACCAACATACTTACTCAGAGGTAATGAGGACATGGCAAGTATGGGGATTTTGCCGTGGAGTCTTCCTACTCAGAGGTAATGAGGACATGGCAGGAGTGGACTCAATGGAGGATATTTTGTGGTCAACAGAGGACATTTGTGGACCTATTATCCTTGGCGTACCCTGGGTTTTTTTTGGTACGGATAATAAGTCGAGAGAGAACCAGCATACTTACTCAGAGGTAATGAGGACATGCCAAGCATGAGGATTTCTTCGATGGAGCCTTTCCACTCAGAGGTAATGAGGACATGGCAGGAGTGGGCTCCATGAAGGGGTACATAGAACAACTCAGAGATAATGAGGACATGGAAGTTCTATGTAGAGGGGTGATTTATTTTTGGCGGAAGTGAGACGACTCAGAGGTAACATCGACGTGGTCGTTTTGGGAATTTTATGGATCTATTACCCTTTTTGTGTACTGAGAGTGCGGGTAGTGGATCATGAGGGAGGAGCTCTTTCAGAGAAATAAGTTCAGAGGTATGATCATACATGACTTACTACCTAAAAGAGTGACCGGAATATAAGTTCAGAGGCACCTGCGGGTACATAACTCAGCAATCTGGGATATTTAGAGGAAGAATGTGAGTTCAGCGGTACGGAGGGTACATAACTCAGTAATCTGGGATTTTGTAAATGTGAGTTCAGCGGTACAGGCGGGTACATAACTCAATAATCTAGGATTCGGAGAATATGAGTTCAGCGGTACCGGCGGGTGCATAACTCAATAATATAGAATTTTGTGAATGTGAGTTCAGCGGTACCGGCAGGTACATAACTCAATAATCTAGAATTTGGAGAACGTGAGTTCAACGGTACCAGCGGGTAAATAACTCAATAATCTGGAACTTGGAGAACGTGAGTTCAGCGGTACCGACGGGTACATAACTCAATAATCTAGAACTTGGAGAACGTGAGTTCAGCGGTACCGGCGGGTACATAACTCAATAATCTGGAATTCAGAGAATGTGAGTTCAGCGGTACCGGCGGATACATAACTCAATAATCTAGAATTTGGAGAACGTGAGTTCAGCGATACCGGCGGGTACATAACTCAATAATCTGGGGTATTGTGAATGTGAGTTCAGCGATACCGACGGGTACATAACTCAATAATCTGGAATTTGTGAATGTGAGTTCAGCGGTACCGACGGGTACATAACTCAATAATCTGGAACTTGGAGAACGTGAGTTCAGCGGTACCGGCGGGTACATAACTCAATAATCTAGAATTTTATGAATGTGAGTTCAGTGGTACTGGCGGGTACATAACTCAATAATCTGGAGTGAGTTCAGCGGTACCGGCGGGTACATAACTCAATAATCTGGAATTTTGTGAATGTCGTTTAGACATAATATTTCTTCAGGAACTTGCCGTTGACGGGCAACATGAGCAAGTCTCCGTTTTGTTTCGCGAGGCGATAAGCACCGTTGGAGAATACAGCCTCAATGATAAATGGACCTTCCCATTTTGGCTGGAATTTGTCAACAGTTTTATGAGTCATAACCATCGGCCTTCGAACTGCCAGAACGAGATCGCCCACTTGGAATATTCTGATTTTGACCTTCTTGTTGAAGGCTCCGGAGATGCGTGCTTGGTATAGCTCGATTCGTTGCTGAGCTAATAAGTAATTTTCATCTGAGGCCTCTAACTCTTGTAGCCGACGACGGTAGTTATCGTCCGTCGTCAATTGGTAAGTGAGAGCGACACGGAGCGAGGGTATTTGAGTCTCCAACGGAAGAACTGCCTCACTCCCGTACACCAGGGAGAATGGTGTGTTCCATGTGGCTGTTCGGACTGTAGTACGGTACGCCCATAGGCATTCACCAAGCTTCTCGTTCTAGTCGCGTTTGTTGGATGATAAGAACTTTTTGAGCAACTTGATGATGGTTTTGTTGAATGCTTCTGCCAACCCATTCACTGTCGGATTGTATGGCGTTGAAGCAATATTCTGGATGCGGTATTTGTCGCAGAACCGATAGAAGGCGTGACTTGCGAACTGCGGACCATTATCATGGATGATCCTTCGGGGCAGTCCAAAGCGATAGATGACATGATGCTTGAGGAAGCTGATCACGTTTGAAGTCTTCACTTCTGCAAGCGGAACAGCTTCCGCCCATTTGGAGAAGTAATCTGTGATGGCGAGTATGAAGCGATGTCCTCGAAAAGAAGATGGAGTGATCGGACCAATGATATCCATGCCCCATGTTTCGAATGGCCAGGACGCCAATGTCGGATGTAAAAATTCGGATGGCTGGTGGATGAAGTACGCGTGGACTTAGCAGGCTTTGCACTTTCTTGCATAGTCTATCGCATCTGCTACCATCGTGGGCCAGTAGTAGCCCATTCTGCGATGACGGTCTTACAATTTTAGGACAGGCTGATGGGCCCCGCAGACACCGTCATGGGCTTCGCGTACGGCTTCTTTGGCTTCTGCATTTGATAGACATCGAAGCAATAATCCATCATAGGATCGGTGATACGGCATTTTTGTCTCTGTATCGTAGAAGAATCTGAGAGAATGCCTTCTGATAGAGGTAGCTTCCTTTGGGTTCTCGGGCAGGATGTCGTAGACTACGAAGTTTATGAATGGTTGTCTCTAGTCTGGTACTCCGTCGATCGTCTGAGCGGAATAACTCGCCATGAATTGAACATTGTTCTTGGGACAGACCAGTTCATGGCCCATCACATCAAGCAAATGATGAATTTGGTTCGGCACTGCTAGGGAAGCGGCAAGGCCTGCTAGGGCATCGGCTTCGATATTTTGGAGTCTGGGGACGTGTTCGATGAAGAACCCTTCAAATGACGAGATGATGTTGATCGCTATTTGGTGATAGGGAATCATATCTTCATGGCGGACTTCGTACGAACCCCGGATCTGATTGACGATTAACTGTGAATCGCCGTAGGCTTCAAGATATTCTACCCCCAGCTCTCTTGCAAGTTGGAGGCCAATGACTAAAGCGTTGTACTCGGCCATATTGTTAGAGCAAGGTTCCGTGAGGGAGTAAGCGCGATTGATCACCAGTCCGGAAGGAGAAATCAGCACCACCCCGACTCCGACGACGATGTTGCCCTTGGGCCCGGTCCTTGAAGCACCGTCGAAGAACATTCGCCATATATCATCATGAGAGGTCGCATGCGAGTCGGCGATCTCATCTGGGATTTCTTCATATATTCTGGCCGACTCCGAGCCCGGGTGGGCTGCTAAAAAGTCTGCCAGAGCTTGACCTTTAACAGTCTTTTGCGGGACGAAGACCATATGGTAGGGGGACAGTAATATTGCCCATGTAGCGAGACGAGAGCTGAGTGCCCCTAGTTTCGTCATGAGGACGCTGAGGGGGTTGACTCGTGATATAACATATATGGTTTGCCCTGTGACATAGTGTCGCGTCTTTTGAATGGCGAACACCAGGGCGAGGCATTCCTTCTCCACGGCGGTATATCGGTGCTCTGGCCCAATCATCATTCGGCTGAGGTAATATATAGCTTGCTCATGGCCTGCATCGTTGTTTTGTACTAGCAGAGCACCGAAGGAATGCTCCATTGCTCGTACATAGAGCAGGAATGGTTTTCCAGCAACCGGGGCCACCAAGACTGGAGGGTTCGACAAATATTCTTTGATGTTGTCGAAGGCATGCTGGCATTCTTCATCCCATACAAATGAGATGCCCTTCTTCATAAGATGGGTGAATGGCTGACATCGTCCGGAGAGGTTGGAAATGAACCTCCTGATGTAAGCTAACCTCCCTTGAAGGCCTCGGAGTTCTCGGAGATTTCTCGAGGGACTTATCTTCATGATTACCTTCATCTTCTCAGGGTCCACGTGGATACCCTGGGAGGTAATGATGAAATCCAAGAACTTCCCGCTAGATACACCCAAGAATGATTTCGTGGGATTCATTTTCAAATTGTGCGCTCGTATTAGGTCGAACACTGTCCTTAGATCATGCAGATGATCTTCCTTAGAGCGGCTTTTGACGACGATGTCGTCAACATAGCATTCTACTATTTTTTGCAAGTGGTCTCTAAAGATGATGCTCATAGCTCTCTGATAGGTGGCGCCAGCGTTCTTTAAACCGAAAGACATGACTGTGTAACAGAATGTGCCTATTGGTGTTCGGAATGATGTATGCTCTTCGTCGTCGGGAGACATCTTGATTTGGTTATACCCTGAGAAGCCATCCATGAATGACATACGTTCGAAGCCGTAGGTGTTGTCAATCATGATGTCTGTGATAGGGAGGGAGAACTCATCTTTGGGACATGCCTCATTCAGATTGCGGAAGTCGATGCAGATTTGAATCTTCTCATTCTTCTTGAGGACCGGTACTATGTTGGCGACCCAGTCCGGATGTTGTTCCTCACGAATGAAGCCGCTGGCTATCAGTTTGTTGACTTTGGCTTCGATTGCATCCATGATGCCTGGGCGGAAGCATCGTTGCTGTTGTTTGACTGGCTTTGCATCTGGTCGAATGTTGAGCTTATGAAGAGCAACATCGGGGTTTAGCCCTGGCATATCTTCATAGTTCCAGGCGAACACATCAATGTATTCTTTGACGAGTTCCAGTAGCGATTCTCGCTCTTCGTCTGTTAGGCTTTTACTAACGAAGATTGGTTTTGGAGAATAGTCGCTGCCGAGATCCAGTTGTATGACCTCATCTTCAGTAGGAGGCTCTCTTTGTTCAAACCGCTTCTTCCATTGCGCATCCAACTGTTGGGCCCACGGCTCTAATTCGAGGAGTTCAGGAAAGTCTTCACCTTCTTCGTAAGCATCGACGAATGCCATATTGACATAGAGGACTTGCCTGAATACATCCCCGATGCTAATATCTGAATCAGAAGTTGGTGATCCGGTTGAGTGTGAATGCCAGTCACATTCCTCATCTGAGCTTTCAGGGGTTGTTGCAGGCGTAACATACCCCAGTCCGCATTGAGTCTTGTTGTAGTAGTCCTATGGTTTGCCAGCCATGACCGGCGACTTTAAAGGTAATCGTCGACCAGTACCGTAGTTCAAACTTGGCGTAGTCTCCAGATCATACCCCTATTTTTGCATGAGGTATTTGGATTGGGGGCTATATAGATAGAGAGGCAGTCTCTCGACGTCCGATTCGAGATCGACTTCTTCTATGGCGAAGGGCTGTGGATCATTCTTTCGACCGAAGATGATTGGATGGTCCCCTCCCTCGATTATGCGGTAAGCGTCTTCTACGGGAGTGAGCTGATTTACGGTGTAAACATTTGTCACATGTGTATGTACGTGAGTGCTTATACCGTATTCCATAGCATACATTGTACAAAGCTTATTAAGCTCGATGTAGTTCAAAGATAGCCTTTTATTGATGAAGTAAGGTATCTTTTCTAGCGGGATTACATCATCTGCGGATGGAACATCAGTGTGAGCAGCCACATACTTGGCCAGTTCTGGTTTTTCTTCGGCCACCCCTTGTATAAATAAAGACTGAGAGGATGACTTGGGCAACTTGATCATCAGAGGTTCTGCTGGTGGAGCAGAACGTAGAGTCGTTGGCAAACTAACGACCCCCAGTTTGGTATTCGATACTGGGCGGGGAGTTGTTGGCTCGCTGGAAACCCCCGACTTTGCATCGGGGTGATGATTTTTCTTGGGAAGACGTATCGTCATTGGCTTGTCGGAGGGATTGAGCTTCTCCGTTTGTGGCTGGCCAACTCTAGGCAGTTTGATTGTCAGTGGCTCCATTGTGAGTCTTGGCGCTTGGTCGGACCTTGGCAGCCGGATTATCATTTGCCCCTCTTGTGCCGAGCGACTAATTGCATCCTTACGCAGAACGGTCGTAAGGGGTACGGTCTTGCCAGGTTTGCGAGCTTGGAGGTGGATCATCAGGGGTTCTTCTGATCCTGTAGCCGTCTCAGTACGAGCTTGCACATCTCCTTCACTAAGGTGCCTCTTCGACTTTACGTATAAGTAGGAGTCTGAGTAGTAGGATTCGACCCCTTTGAAGGAATCGATGTCGACGAATTCTGTCCTTACGATGCCGCATTTGTCGACATACTTGAAGCACTGGTGCAGCGTGGAAGACACAATCATGTAATCGTGTATCCAAGGGCACCCTAGGAGGATATTACAGGAAGTGTCCGCATCTATGACGTAACAGGTCACTTCTGACTGAAGATCGTCGATTTGGCACTTCAAGCGAATCTTCCCAATTGGGTAGCTCCTGCTCGAATTGAAACCGCTGATGGCAGTGCTTGTTGGCGTCAGACGATGCATAGGAATGCGAAGATGGTGTAATAGACCCTTCGGGATGATGCTTATGGAAGAACCAGGATCAATGTGCATCTGATCCACCTTTACGTCGCTGATGTATCCAGTGTAATATAACGGACGATCGTGCAGGTTGGTTTTGATGAGCATGTCCTATGGAGTGAAGACAATGTTGGGCATCGCTCCTATGCAAGCGCTGTCTTGGAGATTTGCAGGCGGGCTCTCTCCTATGAGGTTGACCTGAGCCAGATATGCGTCGGCATTCTGGAGTGCATCGCTCAAAGCTGCACGAACATCCTTGGAGAGTCTCAGGAGCTCGTATAATGACAATTTGGTCGGTGTGTTGGCCAATTGTGCCAAGATGTCAAAGTTGTAGGGCCTCTCTAGCCCATAAGGTGCCTCTTTTCGGAGGGATTTGTCAAAGCGAGTCTCCTTCGGCCTAGGCTTGTCGGTCGTCGGAGGTTGGGAAGGTCCCGGAGCGTCAGCAATAGCCGACTGATGTTCTTCAGTCAAGTTATCTGGTGTAGGTTGGGATTGAGCACCTGACCGAGTGACGACAGCTGTGGGTTCTTCGACATCTACCAAAATTGTACGGCAGGATTTGACCTTTCTACCATTCTTCCTGCCAATGGGGAGTGGTACGAACTGAGTCACTTCAGGTATCAAATCTGGATGGACCCACATGACTTCCCCTCGTGACGTGGTAAGGGGTACTAGACCAGTAGCCTGATCTCGAGGAGGTGGAAGATTAGCAATCTCTATTGTCGCCCGCGGGATGGGTACCATGCCGTCTTGAGTCTCTGTCGGAGGATAGCTGCCAAACTGTACGGATACCATGTTGGCTGCCATGGTTACCTCCTCGAAATCAATGGCCAGAGCCTTCGAATCGATAAGATGTTGGATGTATCGCTTCAGTTGGTAGCAGTCATATGTAGCATGGTGGACGTAGCAGTGGTAATGGCAGTACTTTGGGTTCTCCATTTCTGCCGGCCGAGGTTTCCGTCTTGGTGGAGGGAGCTGAATTTTATCTCCTTGTATGAGCATGTCCAAGATGGGCTTGACATGGCCGTCTTCGAAGGAGTAGGTCATTTGCGGCCATTGCTTGTCTGCCAGTTTTGACTCAGGTTTCTGGGCTGTGTCGGCCACCATAGCCTGCTTGCCCTTGTTGTCCCGATTGTTGGAGGAGTTACCACCATTGTTGTTGTTGGTATTAGGGCGCTTGCCCTTGTCCTCTCCCTCCGAGATGTGCAATCCCAGTTGGCGAGCCTTCTTCAACTTGTCCTCGGCGTTAGTGGCACTAATGATGAACGTCTTCCAGTCCTTGAATTGACTTTCACCCATCAAGAGGCTGATTGTTGGGAGCAGTCTCTTTTGGCAAATTTCAATTAAGGAGGAATTCGGATTACCAGACGGCAACTTCATTGCGGTTTGGCAAAACCGCTCAATATAGTTCCTTGTCAGCTCTTTCTTCCCTTGAACGACATCCATGAGGGTGGACATTGTGATGTCCTGTCCTACTTCGTAGAACCTCTCCAAGAACATGCGCTTGAAGCTGGCGAAGGAGTGGATGCAGTTGTCTGGCAGGTTACGATACTAGACGAAGGCGACCCCTTCCAATGCCCCGATGAATAATCGTGTAAGGATGGCATCGTCATGGGGCAGATGGTCGGTGGTGACCTTGAAGTAAGTGATGTACCGACTTGCGGAGGTCTTCCCATCATATGGATTGATGTGGAATGGCTTATACTTTGGTGGAAAGGGAACATCTCTCCACGCAGCGGGATACGGTTGTCGTATCCTGAGGTCTTGGCAGTTTTCTCGGGCGTGGAACATGGCTCGGAGCTCCTGGACCTCTCTTCTTGCTTCCCTGGCCTCATCCGCAACGGTGGAAGCTGACATTTCAGGAGGATTATGGCCCGGGTTTGGTGCCACTGAGTTCGAGTCCGCATTGATCGCAGGACCCAAGTTTGTTTGGCCAGGAGTCCCTCCTTGCAGAGTAGGGAGGGCTGCTTTGATCTCGTCCACTGATTTGACCAAAGTGCGTAGTATGGCCTCCAAAGTGTCGATGCGTTGGCGATCACTGGGACCATCTTGTTCGTCGTTTGTCATGAAAGCCGTTCTCACATGAGTAGAAGTGGAAGGGACGGTGGATGACGTGCCTTACGAATCATACCCCTGTACCGAGAAGTCATCGGGATATGTGGGAATGTTCTCCTCTGGTTCGGACTCAGAAGGAATAGTACCCCCAGCTTCCGGGTTTGCCTCGTCTTGAGAGTCGTGGACGTCCTCGGGGACGTCGGGATCTGCTGCATCTAATGGGAGAGCTGTTTCCCCCGGCTCGTCTCCTTGGAACATCGAATTGTCGAGGATGTTCGGAGGAGTGCTACCCCCAGTTCTAGCAACCCCCAGTGATGTGGATGATGAATCTTCCACTGTAGCAGATTTCGTCTTTGAACGGGTACCTTGGAGAACTCCGGTGGTGGGCAATCGTTTAGACGACAGTTTCTTAGTCACAGTGGTTGAAATCTTCGGGATGGAAATGTTTATCTTCTTCACTCTCCCATCGACGGGAATTTTCTGAGTAGAGTTGCAGGAGACGACGGGAGGCGCCTCATCCCCTGAGCTCGGCTGTTGTAATCTTTGGAAGACGGACTGCCGGTCTTCTCGTACCGTCGCGTTGTTACAACAGCAGTTGACGATGACTTCGGTGCAGTGACGTCCGTGGGAGGATTCTTTGCACACCGAGGCCTCTTTTCTTTCCTTGCGCTTGTGGAGGATAACCTCACGCAAGTCAGATGGGTCCAGAACGACCATGTTTGCTCCCTAGATTTTGGGAGACTTTTGGGAACCACTCTGTCCGTTTTTCGCCGGGGACTGGACTCGAGTGGTTCTGTACAACTTCCCATCAGAGGCCCGCATAACAGTATGTGGAACGCTCGGATGGTCAGAGGTCGGGACAGCGGACTGAGCTCGCCAAGCTCGCGCTACCCTAGACTTCTTCACTCTAGTACGTGAGGGCACATAGTAGGAAGAGTCTAAGTGGTGGTGCAGAGAGTCAGACATATTTTCTCGGGAGCATGAGAGATCAGGACCATAGGAGAGGCGATCGAAGACTGAGCCGCGTAGAGCAGACAGCATGCGGCTGGAATCAACAGTCTTCATGCGGCTGGCAATCGTAGCCGCATAGGCTTTCTTTATGCGGCTGGAAGTCTCGGCCGCATAAGTCTTCTCCATGCGGCTGGAAATCTTAGCCGCATGGGTATTATGCATTCGGCCGGCAGTTTCGGCCGCATGGACATCATGCATGCGGATGGCAATCTTGGCCGCATGAGTGTTTAGCCTGCGGCTAGTGCCTTTGTTCGGCTTCTTTCTGGAGCACACAGAATCACTCTTTGCCCCTGTAAGTCCAACATCGTAGTGCTTTCCTCTGCCGAACTTGGGGACAGCAGAGTCCTCTATGGCTTGAAGTGGAGCCGTATGAGAGTTGCCTTCGCCATCTTGGGCAGCAGAGAGTACTCCGTCCAGAGCTTGGGGAGGAGCAAATGATTTTGGCCTCCACTCCCTGCGAGCTTTTTTCGTGCGGGTTCGCTTCTGGACCGGGCCAGCGCTTCCGTCAGAGAGCATTTCTTCAAATGCCTGTTGGTCGAAGCGGACAACCATCTTCTGTTGTGTGGAGCCAAGTTTGGCTGCATTCGATTGCGTCACCAACTTCTCAGCCGTGGAGAAGTTTGTCCCCAGCAGAGTCGCCATCGTGTTTGCCATGAATTATAAAAGAACAGAACAATTATATCGGAGGACTGGACTTTTACTTCACAATACAAACTCGCTCGTACAAAGAAAGCCTAGGGACAAAAATCTTGGTACAGCAATCTAAGTACAATTGTTTATTTTTGATTCTGGGGGTGACGATAGAGGCTCGGGAAAGCGACGACAGCTCTGCCTTACTCCTTGGACGATCGGATGTAGCCTTGGCTCTGGTGAAGAAATGCTCTTGGACGTGTGGAGAGACTCCCTTGCGCCTTCAGTTGCTGGATCTCTGGATGTCTCTGTAGTGCTCTCTCTTTTTTTCTCTGCTCACCTCTCCTGAATTCTTCTGCTCTCCTCCGGTCTCCCCGTCTCCAGGGTTTGCAAGGGAATGGCATCTTGCTATTTATAGGAGTGGGATGCGATCATTAGGATTTGCAATGATTGCCTCCTTGATAAGTCGGCGGTTAAGGATCAATGAATCTGGGCCATTAATTCTGATTGTAGCAAATCTAGGTAATTAATGTGGATTGCATCAAATCTCTGTGGACAATAAATGTTGACTACCATGAATCTTCGTGATTTGTGATAGCCTGCCATGTGTCCAATTTGTTTGATTTGATTTGATCAGGGCAATTATGACGATTGTAACAAATCTAATTTTGTTAGGATTTGTTAGCACCCATAATTCCAGGGAAGATAAGACTGCCACGTGTCTCAATTGTAGCAAAGAGTGCCACGTGTCTCAACTGGACCGTCCTGGACGAGCCGCATATGGGGGGGTCCTCTCAGCCGCATGAAACCTGTAGCCACACGTAGATGGACAGCCGCATGAGGATAGGCAGCCGCATGCAGAGGGGCAGCCGCATACAGAGGGGCAACTGCATGAGGATAGGCAGCTGCATGTAGAGGGGCAGCCGCATGGGGATAGGCAGCCGCATGCAGATGTGCAGCCGCATGGGGATAGGCAGCCGCATGCAGATGGACAACCGCATGGGGATAGGCAGCCGCATGGAGTAGCCTCGGGACTTGTTGGGTTTTGCCAGCTGTAAGGAGATTTTCTCCTCTTTTCCATGAACATGCCATCATGTCAGTCATTATTGCATCTTTATGTCAGAGCTGTCATGGCTATTTTTTGTCAGAGCAGCCGTCAGGGCATTAAATGCAGCCGAATGTAGAGAAGAACGGTTGAAGGCCACGTGGCTTCTTTCTGAGCCGTATGGATCTATCCGAGCCACATGGACCCCTGAGCCGCATGGACTTCTGAGCCGCATGGGGATCCTTCTGTCGGAGCCGCATAGGTCTTTTTTATTCTTTTTTATGCTTCTACAACATGGAGGATAAAGGGAGCTGGATTCAGGGCCTAAATTTTTTTGATGAGTATGTATCGAATTTAAGAAGATGCATCGACTCGAAGGAGAACAAACTGATGGTTATGAAGAGCCACGACTGTCACGTACTTATGGAGAGGTTAATTCTGATCGCATTTCTGGAATTATTACCGTCGATCATTTAGGATCCGTTGACAGAGCTGAGCATATTCTTCAGAGATCTTTGTTCTACTAAGTTACTTATCTCTCATCTGGAAAAGCAAGAGAAGGACATTGCAGTAACACTGTGCAAGCTTGAGAGGGTGTTCCCTCCTGGGTTCTTCGACTCCATGAAGCATTTGCTAATTCATCTTTCCTACGAGGCACGTGTTGGTGGGCCCATCGGTTATCGGTGGATGTACCCGTTTGAGCGGCATTTGAACTACCTAAAAAGAAAGGTGAAAAACAAGGCTCGGGTCGAGGGTTCTATTTGTAAAGCTTATATTCTCGAGGAGATTACAAACTTCTTCTCGATGAATTTCAAGCCACATGTTATATAATTCGAAAACAACCACTTTGAACCATATTGACAACAAAATATTAAAATGTAATATAAAGTACCATTAATCTCCATTTTATTGTCTCAAAATAGGTACATCAACATCTCACAGATATAGAGTACTTTATCAAGCTATATAACATTGTCTCAAAATAGAGTACTTTAGCTATCATTCTACATTTCTCAGGTCATATACATCTTTTCAAAATATATAGAGTATCCAATATAAAGTACATTTTAGCTACATCAAAATTATCCACATGAAAACATCCCACACTTTAGCTTCAACTTAGTCACATGAAGACCTGTGTCCACAGCACATGTACCCTGCAAAAGATAAAACAAGGTTTAATAAATGTGATATAATGATGTATATATATGTAACTATCGGATCTTGAATGATGTATAAGTCATGATTAAAAACACACATTAAGATCACAATTCAACATATGTTGTCGGAAACTGTTGTGTGGAGTTTCTATCAGATTCATCTATGTGTATATATATGTAACTATCAGAAAGAACTATACTAGTGAGCAAAGGTTAATTAAGGACCCAATTAGTAAGAGAGCATGAACAAGAAAGATATCATAAGCTAAAAATCCTGTGCTCTTTGTGTTGCATCATTGTCCTCTTTTTGTTTGTCATTCGTTCGAACCAAACGACATCGAAAGATATTATAACCGATCCTTGTTGGCATGCCTGCATTGGAGTTGAACCAAAAACTTCAATTTTCACTAAGGTACCGTTCCTCTCAAAATAAGCCTTTATATCATAGTTCAGTATCTGTTAGCATATTGTTACGAACAGATACATACATCACTATGTAGAAAGATATCTACCTTAGCCATAAATTTCTCGCACTTATTCACATGATATGGGCTACAAGAGCCAGAATCTTAGAGCACAATTGCTATTTAAATCAATGGATTCTGATGCTCATAATGGCCCAATTATCAACAATAAAACAATTTTGCCTCTCCTTTTGTAGCGGATGGAAATCTAAAAATATATGGAATATAAAATACTCATATCGATCGAGAGTGCTTACAGAATCCTTGAGAACGTTTCTCTGTTCTTCTTGAGAGTCCACTGGTCCTCATTGCCTGAAGCATCGTAGTAGTAAACCATCTTTTATCATGGCGTAATTCTAAGGTTGACATTGTTATATATGTTCAGTGTCAATAAATTGAGGTGCACAAGATGGATTTGTACTCAAACAGAAAAATATGCCACAGGATAAAGAAGCAAACAATGGATAGAAGAATCCGAGGTATTTTTCCTTTTACGAAGTAAAAAAAATTTTCATAACAAATCAATTAAGTCTATGTCAGTCATCTGTAAGCCTGTAATGTATCCGACACGTGATACTTCCTCGATACTTTGGTAAAAAGACAGCAAAACTAAAGAAATTACCTTGACCCTCATGTATCCATATGATTGGCAACGAATTCGATGAATTCGCATCGGACATCATCTATTTCTTCCTGCGTGTATGTTGATTTTTCAGCCAATTTTTTAGCAAAAAAGTCAAAAAATAGTTACATTACTTTGTATAATTTCAGAAAAGTAATTAAGAATTAAATTAATGAACAACTTACCTTTGACTCAATAGTAGGAGAGGGGTCTTTATAAATTTTTGGTACTTGATATGCAATCTGCAAGAACAATTGTAAGCATAAAAATGACAACTTTGATAGGGTGTATAAGCAAATCAGATACTAATTCTTGTTGGACACTCACGATTTAGAAAAATAGAAGTTCAAATAGACAGACACTAATTTCCATGAATAGTAATTTCCATCAACAACAAAGACATGTCTAATAAGTCCCATTTTCAGGTTATGATATTCGAAAAGTATAACTTGAAAGAAAAAATTATAACTGCAAAAAATAGAACTAGCCAGTGTTAGCCTCCACTGATACTAGAAGGATCTGTGCTAGAAAATCACTCTATTATGGAAATATCTGATCATAGTTTTACTGTTAGTGCTTGGAAGAACATATAAAATATCTAGCATGATGATTACAAAGTCCTCCTGAAACAGCCTGTACATGGGATCGTTGTTTCGCTACAATGCAATATTGAACCCATATGTTCAGATTTCCATTTATACAGTTATACTTCCCCAAGTTCAAGAATCAAATTACAATTGCTGAGGAAATTATTGGCCCACATATGGACTATATTAGACGAAGTAAAAGAACTCTTGTGTCGAGCACACACATGGAAGCGACACTAATACTAACCTTAGCGACAGCGAGAATAACAAGTTATAAATAATTGTATAATAGCAACCAAAAACAACATGCAAACAAACAATATTTAACTTGATCTGTCCAGAAATAGCATAATATTTGTCATGCCATGCTAGAGACAGATCTTGCTTTGACTTGAATATGAATCTCTCTATATTCCATCATATGTCTCATTAGGATGTGATAATGTTCATGTACTGAAGGGACGATCTCATGTCCAAGATTATTCAGATTTTATAAGAAGCTTTAGAGACACTAAAAGGGACTTTCTAGGAGTTGTAGTAACAGTATGATTAAACCTTTTCTGCCAGTGAAGTTATTTAGTTTAATGTATTTTACAAATTATTATGCCTTTTTCCTGTAGGAAATTCAAGTAGGGAAGGGTGTTGCTGGTAAACTTGGTAGCCTTCATGTCCTTCTGAGAAGCTAAGGTGACCAATCAGAGTTCCTGAAATTGTAGAGTTTCAATGCTACGACAAGGTTGGCGGATTTTCTTTTGATTCTTGTACTACATAGTATTTCTAGAGCAAAATGGGAACCTTTTATGGTTCATGGGATGAGAAGGAAGGGCCAGGTGCCTGTAGGTTGTGGACTAGTCAACGCTTTAATGGTCCTATATAAATTTGAAGCAATCATGCACTTAATAGTTATTCTTATATCTGACATTTCCCTCCTACATATGGAACTACAAGACTTCAGAAATGGGAAAATAGATATTGCATTTATACCAAAGCACGAGAAGGAATTGGTTGCAGTTTGTAACCTCTGAAACATTATGTTCTACCATTATTTCTCGTGACATACTCTTGTCTTGCAAGTCCATGGATTCCCTCTCCCACAAATTTAGCTTGACTCAAATGATGGTTAAATGTGAAGAGAAGTAGTGAACAATAGGGTTTATCCATTAAGAATGTATATTTTATGCGTATTTTCATAAACATTAAAAGAACATTAGTTTGTCCCCATCTCAGATTATTTTAAGGTTCCTATATCTGATATTTATGGACACTCTTTCACTTAAAACACCAATATCATGTTTCAACTGAGTTCTTAACTATCCAATAGCAATATGTCATTTGTGTCTACTGTGTGCAATATCTACATTTATACAAGCATGTAAAGAAATGTGCTTAGAATTGAGATATACAAGCAAATACATGCATATCTATGCTCAAAGTAAACTTGTGTTGGGGTTCTTTATATGCTAAGCAACTACAAATAATTGATAGCCAGGGAACATGACACTGAACAAATATGTATTTGAACACACTTTTCATAAAAAAGGAGTGTCCCAATTTTTCTATTAGAAATCATATAACATACAGACGGTTATGTCATGAGTATCAACTGCAACATATTGATAGCATTTGCATCGTACAAGTGATACACATTGCAACGCAAACAAATCAAAATATTTTGTTTGATTTGAATTTACCTATGACCTTGCATGACGCGTGACATGTACACCTGCAAAAGAGTTGGCTGAATACTTAACATACAAACTTAGTTAACCAAATGTCAACATAAAAAATAAAAAATAGTTCCACTCAGCAGAGAATGTATCTATATCTAAAAGAAAATTAAAAAAAATCTCATATTTTCCCTGAACGTGAAGTGAAAGTAAACGTGAAGTGAAAGTAACAAATTGTTGAATTTATCCTTAATTTGCAAGGTAACTATACCAGTTGGTGTGTCCTAGTGTGTATTGGTGTGTATGTGTCACATTCTATACAAGTTGAAAACAATGTGACATGAAGACAGCGTGGATTTTGGAGCGTCCATTTCCCAGGCTACAATAATGATTGATTTCAATTCGTTATGATTATTTCAAGTATTTCCATGCTTACAATCAAGAATCCAATACTAAAGAATGATCTGAAGATAAATACGCAACATTCTATATTTCTGATCAATGAATTCAGTCCAAATTACTTCATAATTATACTAAATAACTTAAAGAGTAATCCCCCTTCCTATAGTACCAAAAATTGCTTATGATCATATTTTTACACAAAAGTCTCTAGAATTCACATTTATTCGACATAGTACGAATTAGACAACAATTATGATAACATATCAAGGATCTATGTAAAGCATAATTTAAATCTAAAACCCGCTTGCTGGAAGCATAAATAAATCAAGGAGTTTAAGTAAAATTCCCAAGTAATATCAGATTTGTAACTTGCTTTTATTCCCATCCATGTGCATTATTGTAAGTTTATGATATTTGGAGTTCACATAAAAGATTTAAAACAACTGGACAATATAGGAAAAATCAAGCCAACAACCGATAGAGTAGTGTATATTCTTGGAAAGCATGATCAATTTGATAATTTGAGACCAGCTTCTGCTTGAACTGATCTGAAAACATACCGAAGACTGAGAAACAAGTTGTCCATTGATAGTTTGGGAACATCTCTTTCTGACAGGAAATCAAGTTGAATGGGATAGAGAGTGTTAGCACTTTCACAACTTGTGTTTAGAGTCTTTAGACAGGGTTTAAAGAGGCTACCATCGCATGTATTGTTATTCTGTATGTTGCATGAATACGGATGACACAATAAGAATACTAAATATGGGCATTTTCATGTACAATGTAGTCATCTGTGTTGCATAATATAGACACAGGTACTGGTAGGGGACACGATAAGGATATAGACACCATTTTCCTGTGTTCCTGCAACATAGGTTATACTCTTATTCCTCTTTCTTGTTACCCATATTTCTTTGGTTGTATGTATGAGTGGAGAGGTGGATAGTGCCTTTAGTGTTGGTGACAATATTATAGTCCTGGTTAAGAAATTTGTGGTTGGATACTTGGACCTTGGTTTCAGCTCCCTCAGCTTTGACCTTTGTCAAACTAGAAGTATATTGCTATAGCGTCCAAAGTGGAAAAGTTACATTGATCTCTCATAAGGATTTGCTATTGACCAAAAGGACGGCTTACCGTAGATAAAAGTAGATAGATGGACCTACTCAACTCTAATGTATGGACTTTAATGTATTTACTCAACTCTAAAGAGCTGCTTCATTGTTGATATTCAAAAAATTATCCTTAATTGCCCGTCTGGATGATGGACTTGCAAGATCGACAATGCCAATCTATCATGTGTTTATGTGCCATATGCCCCTTATTATCTCAATCTAGTAGAAAATGCCTCACAAATTAGTAAAAAAAGAAAATTCATTCAAAGATTTCCAAACATGCATTCAAAGATTTTAGCCATCTTTTGAAAACTAGAAAATAGAAAATAGGTCAAAAATTAGGGCATTTTACTAAAATCATGTCGAGGCAGAATTTAGGGCATAAAATAAGAAATAATTGTGACATAATTTAGGACAAACCTTGGGGAGCGGAGAGCGGGCTGAGGGTAGTTAGGGAGCGAGGAGCGGGCTGAGGGGAGTTTAGGAGCGGGGAGCGGGCTGAAGGGAGTTGGGGAGCGGGAGGAGAAAGAAAGAAGGAGAAAGAGAGAAGGAGAAGGGGTTTAGACTTTTTCTTAAGTACGGGAGTAAGTACGGGAGAGTCTAGGTTTCGACTTAAAATTTGGTGTTTTTTTCATAACGCTCGTATCACTGAGAGACAATCAATAACGTTTATATAGAAAACCATCATAGAATATAGTCTTGCTGAACTTTGATGACGCTTCTTTATCAGCCGTCATAAAATCCACTTATCAAGCATCATTAATAGGTCTTTTTGTTGTAGTGTTAATGATGAGGTGAGGTCGAGTATATAGTACATAACGAATGAAGAACTAGAACATAAAATGAGACGTCATTTTTCTTCATGGTTGAGTGCATAGGTAAGATGCTCAGTAATTAGTTTTTGTATATGCACTTTACACAGTAATTAATGGAACGCTGAATTTAATTTTTTATCTTGTAGTATTTAGGTCGATCGTCCGGACGCAACACTAGAGAATGAGTCTACTAGAACTCTAGCCAAGGGGCTAATTTATTTTGTCAAAATCTGGTCAAGCTATTGTGTGAATGGGTTTAGGTTCAAGTCAACAAACGCTCTGATCAGAGAGAACTTTTCGGATCTTGATTCGACCAAAAATGGTTGTTTGCGTATCAGATCTACAAACTACAAATATGTCGATCCGGGCAATGACTTCTATGGCATCTTACGGGAGATTGTGGAGTTGACATATAACTACGACATAGAGCCGGCCAAGATCATGTTGTTCAAGTATGATTAGTTCGATCATATCTAAGATCAAGATTTGAAAATTGACAAGCATGGTCTTGTGGATATTAACTACCGGCGTTGATAACAAGGATACGAACCATTTGTCCTAGCAAATCAGGCTCAACTCGTTTACTTCACTACTTATCCTAGATGGAGAACAACTAGGTTGGACTAGTGGACAGTATACAAGACTAAAGTCAGAAATACCTACGATATTGACGAAATAACTTATCAGGAGGACGAGCTACCTATTATAACAAATACAGTTGACGTGGACACAATGAAAGTTCCACATTACACGTCTAGTCGTGTAGAAGAGGTAGAAGTATCCAAAGAGGAAAACGAAGTAGATGAAAGCGAAGATGAGGAGGAAGAGGAAGATGAGGACGCGAAGAACGAAGAAGATGAATTTTTAGAAGATGATTGAAAAAAATAAAATATAATTATATTTAACCACTAATTAATCTCCATGTAACAATTATTTAAACTTATGAAATGTACTGCCATTTTGTTTAACCCCTAATTAATCTCTATGCTTCCATCAATCTTATCAGATGGCACCCATGACCCGAGTACGTCGATTGAGAGAGGCACAACTGGCTGCTGAGGAGGTAGTGGTACCTCCTGCTGCTGAGGAGGAAGTGCTTTCTCCTGCTACTGAGGAGGTGATACCTAAAGCAGAGATCAAGGGTAAGGAAGAAGTGAAGGAGGAAGTGATTCCTAAAGCTGAGATCGCTGTGAAGGAGGAGGTGGCACCAGAAGGAAGTTACACCGGGAGTTCCAGTCATCCAGCTCCTATAGATATTGATCTTGCTGGCGTGGAGGAGTCTTATGCGCACTGGCTGAGAGTGTTCTATCTGCCCCAGCGTAGAGGGTAGATATATATGATATGACTTTTGACCGGATTTGTTTCCGATAGACTTATTTAGACTTGGATGTTTCTGGATCTTTCTGGTAGACTTATATGATATGACTTATGTAGACTTGGATATTTTTGGATATTTTCTAGATATAGATGTTTTTGGATGCTATTATCTAGACATGAATGTGTCTATGATATGATAAATGCACGGTTATTATCTACAAATTCAATGGAGGGCTGCTCCGGGTTTATTTTTTATAAACTGTGATATGCTAAATGCATGTATATTTGATTTAGAATATGTATTACATTTCTTATAGTTATCTATTTTTTATCAGGTATGGCAGGACGAAGAGGATCGTACCTTGGTGGATCCTGTACCGGTAGAGGTTCTACCGGTAGAGGAGCATCCCGTGGAGGTAGAGGTTCCACCGGTGGATGGAGTGGTACTCTGGATGATGGTTCTGGACCCTCGTCTCCTAGTACGCTAGTGTACCAACCACTCAGATCTCCGAATGGATCGGCGGTACGTGGCAGTACATGGCAGTACTCCTGGGACGGACAGTTCCAGGCCTTATCCTAGCTCGTCCAGCATTCCTGCTATGGACGGCACTATAGAGACGGAGGAGCGAGTAGAAAAGGTCGCACCTATGCCGACTCTATATGATCCAAGCGATCCCCCATGCGCCCCTCCGGACGAGACGAGGATGGAGATTTGGTCCGACGGACTTACAAAGTAAGTTAATTAGTTAACATTTATTTATACTTATATCTATATATTCATGAATTTAATTATCGTTGTGTAGACATCGTTTTTCGTCAGTTCAGAGGGCATTTAGGCTAATTCTGAGGTCCAACTACGTGGGCCCTTGGATCAACTACTCGGTTGTCTCGGACGAGAGGACGACATTTTGGTTTACCCACTTCAAGGTAACTAAAGTATATTGCTTTTAGTATAAATCATCTTTTATATATGTATATTATATAACTAACTAATTTAATTCTTGTAGAAAATATATTTTTATCCACCACACCGGACTGATATGATCGAGAAGCAATTTTTTGTCGTTGCCGCCACGTTGATCTGGGATGCGATCGATGACCAGAAGGCTCGAGACCGCTCCGAAAAACCGATCCAAGGTTGGATCACGTCCGAGTAGTGGACTGCGATGAAGGCTAGATTCGACGCTCCTAGGTACAAGGAACGGTCAGAGAAGATGAAGGCGGCTAGGATGAGGACAGGGAAGTGGTGTGCTGGCTCGATTCCCATGACGGAATATTTTCGTCGCCTGGTATGTGTTTTACTGTAATTTATTATTTTAATAAAAGTAGGAATAAAATGTTTAATTTTAATGACAAATAAATTATTATAACAGATAAAGAGGGGTGAGGACGCCAACATGGTGACCGTCTTCCTGGCCACCCATCGGAAGGACAGAAAGCTCATCGATGATCGGGTCATGCAGAGCTATGTAAGTATTACTTTATGTGTCACTAACTTTAGTATAACTTATGAAATATGCAATATATATCCATAGACGTGGAACAACTAGGTTGGTAGTAAATATTATGCTTATCGAGATGCATACTTTTCTAGGATGAGTATCGTAGGCTAGAGCGTGAGAAGACTAGTATATCTGCAGAGGAAGGAGTTAGTACTTCCTTGCAGCCCCCTCATGTTCGGACGTTGGACGAGTTGGTGGTCTTCAAAGGGGTACGTACTACGGTACGGGATCCTATGGCGCCCTTGTGGCGATGCAGTCATCCAAGGCTCCTTCTGCCAGTGCGTATTCCCCACAGCCCTCACAGGAGTCGGTCCAAGTGGAGGAACTCCGTCGCCAGGTTACTGAGCTGCGGGATGAGCTGTTGTAAAGGATTATGGGGCATCAAACGGACGATACGGCGCTCCCCGTACGATTTGACATGTTCGAGTGCACCATTAGGGAGACGAGCGAGAGGACAGATTGTAATGCCCCAGTCCCAAAATACTTAGGACTAGACACGTATCATGTCAGCTGCATACATACGAAGCACACTCCAATATATAGAAACCTTGTATATATACATAAGCTGTAAAATGTAGTAATCCAAGACAAACTAAATCTCATCCACAATGAAAAGAATAATATAAGATAGGAATCAACACAAAATTTTAATTTGTACAAAAATTGTGCGGAGACAAAGTCCACTACCAACTATCTCAAATAGAATGTACAAGAAGGAGTAGATGAAATAACAAGCCGAGCCAAGTGCAATCATCTTCGAAAGGATGGAGAAGATCACGGCCTCGACTAGAACACCTGCAAATATCACAGAAGCACACACCTGGAGAGATAACCAGGTCCTCAGAGGGACGTAACAAGATACATAAAAACAATACCATAATGAACTGTAAATGAAACATGACAAAGGAAAGACCACACGCTCCAACACAATGGAACCTAACCATCCAGGTGTAATACAAGTCGAAAACTATACTGGAACATATAAGTAGGTAGGAATAAAGCATAGCATCCGCTAGAGGCTTTCGCATGAACTAGTATACGTCTCTGACCGTATCTGACGTGTGGTCAGGGCCGTGTAATTGATATATCCCCTAGTCTATACTTTGCATTGCTAGCATACCTCCTGACCGTATCTGACGCGTGGTCAGGGCCGTGCAATGGATATATCCTCTAGCGATACACCCATAACAGGAAAACCATGAACCCATAACCGGGCAACTAGAAAGCTGTGGGCTAGCTCATACGCCCTAGTAGTTTTCCCCGCCCATGTATCATACAAGTCATATCCATGACTTGGCGATCCATATCTCTATGCAAGTCGCTATCTAGACTCCGCTAATCCATAAATGAACCGACACATGAACCGCCCGTATCGGTAGCAAGTCGAATACGTAGGTTCATGCCAACTCCATGATCCTCACTCTTGTGTCGTGTATGAGATATGTCAACATGTTAAAGAAGTTATGGAGTATAACTTCAACACATCGGAAAAGTCAGCTACCACATATGGTCCACACACACGCACACACACAAACATCGATATACATATCGATGGCACCCAAGTCATACTTGGACACACTCTTACTAATGTAAAACACGAGCAACATATAAAATATCATGAATCAAATATAAGTACAAGATGGCAAGGTATCTTGCCTGAGGTTATGTGCAAAAGCAAAGATCCAGTAGCTCGAACCGACAAATAAACGGAGCCAAAGAAAGCCATATCCCGCAGATGACTCCGGATGCTGCAACAAACATCACGAACGAGTTTGGAATATAAGATATGCATAGGAAATGCATGTCCAAAAGTTAAATTCTGGAACAGCGGCAAAATCGTAATTTCGGATCAAAACGATGTCCGCCGTTGGACCCGCTTTCTACCGAAACGCGTGCCAGAAACTACGAACTCTAAAGTCGTCAAACTATATGTCTACGGATTTGTTTTGATGAGACGAACCCAACGGTATGTCCAATTTTGGATTTCGGTGGGCTGTGCACAAAATCGCTCGTTGAGTGGGATTGTGGGCCCGCCAAAATAGCGTCTCGATCAATCTTCTCAGAATTGAACCAAACTTGGACTACAGGACCAGAAAAATATTTTGAGTCCAATGGCGTAATTTTCCTCATGATTTGATGAATATACACAAATTTATGACTTAATTTGCAAAAGGTCGATACGGGGGTATCTCGACGGATACGCAACGATTTCGTCGCGCACATGCAACGAAATTGGGTTCCGTCAATTCCCACATGTCGACAACATCCATACACGCCTTTCGGTACATACAGTACGCGTCCACGTCGTCCGGTTTGTTGGGGCGCACACCGTATCGGGTGTTTTTTCACTTTTTGAAAACAGAATTTACAATTTTTCGTGAAACTTTAACAACGTATAACTTTCTACATACTAGATAAAAAGTGAATTCATAAGGTGCGTTACAATCTCGGTTATGTTGTCTTTGACTGACTTTAATTAGTTTCTACAAAATCTTATTGTACAGAAAGAAAAGTGGCCGACAAGTTGGTATTTGGAAACAGTTTTTAATATTCCAGAAAAGTTGTTTTTCTCCAACTTCGTCTCGATTTTTCGAACAAGATGGATGGCCATGTCAAAATCCACCTGGGGGATCTTGAAGAGGGTCATGTGCGCTTTCTACACGAATTTATGGATCTAAAAATGAACAAAAATTGAGAGAAAAATTGATCGGGGAACTGGGATTCCTTAAAGTGGGAATCTGTTGTTTTATTGTTGTCGTTGTTGTCGCCGTGGTGATCGGGAGGTGGAGATGCTGTCGCTCTGGCGAGACTGACACGCACGCCGAGGAGAGGGAGGAGGATGGATGAGAGAGGAAGAAGAAGGTGGACGAAGAGATTTGGATTTTAGGGTTTTCCAAAACTCAAATATATATATATATATATATATATATAACTTATATATATTTATGTGTTGGAGGGGGTCGGCCAACCACATATACTAAGTTGCTTGTAAGGAGGGGGGTCTTCGGCTTGTATGGGTTCTGTTAAGAAGGGGGCGCCCCTTTGTTGCAGCTACTGCTGCTATTACTTGCTTGTGGTGGTCGGCTGGTGGTGGGGCCGACCACTCCACCCTTTTTTTTTTCTCTTTCTTCTTATCTTAAGTAAATCTTATATATATATATATATATATATATATATATATATATATATATATATATATATATATATATATATATTTATATATCTATATCTATTATGTATATATATATAAATCTACCATAAAATCTGCACAAATTTAAATAACAATTTAATATTATCTATTCAAATAATTAATGTATTTGAACACATATACATACATATATACAAATTCAATTTACCATAGAAGGCAACAGTTAATAATACTAATATTATTTAATCATAACAAAATAACTTTAATAATAATAAAATGTTAAATAGTCAAATGGGGGTTTTGGTGGGCTTATACCGTACACCCTTATTTGGGTCCAGAAAATTTGTACAAATATTGGGAACATTATTTTAATAATAAAATACCAATAATTGCATAAATAATTAAATAATTTGAAATTGTACATAAAATTCTAAAATAATTTAGGAAATATTTCTACGTAAATAAAATATGTCTACATGGCCACCTTAGTCCCATCCCATGCCTACATGGGCTTAAATTTGGTTCGGGCCCAGTTCGGGCTGGTTTGGTCCAACCCGGTCATAAAAAAATAATATATTAAATAATAGCTAAAAAATAATTTTTAAAAAAAAATATAGAGGTTTTACATCCTACCCAACTTACAAGAATTTCATCCTCGAAATTTAGGATTAATAGGGTAGATAGGGTTGAGTGATAGGAAGAGTTCGTCAATACCAAAATACCATTAAAATTTTTGGTGGAGGCGATAAAATGGCGTTCAACACCACCATGCAATAGAAAATTATGGAGTCGATATATACAAAAATATATCATGGTTATGGAATTGAATAAGGATCGCTAGTGAAGGTAACAAAATTTTGAATATCCAATTTAGAAGAACAGTAAGGAATTGAGTAGGCCAAAGAAAATAAATTAGACATTTAGAAGATGTGATTCCTTAAGGGAGAACTAGATACTAATCGTCTTGGTCGAGGGTTTGATTAAGTGATGATTAAAATCACCCTCGTACGTTCAAGTGGGATTAGAAGGGCACAATAAAAATTTCTAGGATTAGGGAGAAGTGGAGTTCAAGGTGAGGATATAGCCATATGAGTTGGTCGATGGCTATCTAATTTCGTGTTGAAATAACTGATAGGAAAACGAAAGGTGATATCTTGCATCTATCTATCATGTACAGTGTCTGGTCTTTCTAATATAAGTAAAGTAAAAACAATAAAGAGTTCAAGGATGATGCTATCGAGTACGAATACGTTGTTCATAGGTGACGAAAATAATTCAAATGAGAGTTGTCAATGTTGTCGTGGATGAGACTCTAAGGCAGGTTTAACTATGTCTCCATCCACGTAGAATAATTCATGAAAAGCGAACCAAAGTGCAATAGGTTGATCAAACCATCATGCACCGATTCTGATTAGACAATATGTTAGTGGGTGCACCCAATAATATATGTCATGATCAAGCTTGATAACGAAATAAGCTTGCAAAATTGAAGCTACATTAGCAGTATGAGATAGTCAAAATATGAGCAGGGGGGGTACTGATGAAGGAAATTTTTAAATAGTCCAAGATCTTTTAAAATTAAGTCTTGTCCGAAGTGTGGGCCCTTACAGTCGGCTGGGTTGACTAGATAAGTTAGGGTCTACTGAATTCTATGGTCCAAGTGAACCTATCAATGTGGTCCACAAAATGTTGGTTAGGTCGTGAGGTATTCTACCCAACTTACAAGAGTTAAACTAATAGTGTGATGGGACAATGGGTCATGCAATCAAGGTAAGCACAAAGTTAGGCATTTAATGAATGAGTAGAACACAATCACTTATCAGGTTGAAAGAAATGAGTCAGCGTTGGACCTCTAATCCAAGTCCGAAAGTAACTGGTATCATGGTAGAGGTTATAGTTTAGCCATTTTGACCAGAAAGTCATGTCAAGAAAATTGTGTACAAAGAGACGTGTTTTAGTGGGACATGATATACCTACATGAAGGTGGGCTCGTCTAGGTCTTGCATATAGAATTTGTTGGATGAAAAAGTCTAGTGTTATGATCCAAATATTCAAGTCATTGTAAGGGATGCCAAAATATCTAAAATAGAAAGTGGGAGTTCATGAGGTGAATAGTAATGCTCCAAAAATAAAGGAGATCAAGTTAAAGCATGCAATAAAATTAATTAAAAATCCAGCAAAATAATTTAGGATCACGGTTCTAGAGAGAAGATAGCCTCTTAAATGAATACAGTCATTGAACAATTAGATCATTATTCAAATTGCAACTGGGTTAGAAGATTACCATAAAAGATCGAGATTCGAGGGAAAATCGAGTAAGTAAAGATTGAGATATAATATAGTTTGGTAGATGACTAGCAACGCTTGTGTATGTATATACTACTATCATAGTCATGAGTGACATGGCATTTAGTAGGGAATACTTCAATTTATTAGGGCTATCTTGGTGGCCTAATATTAAAATTGAAAACTCAAGTTTCCTCCAAAAGTTCCTTAATAAATTTCTCTAAAATGAACTATCCAAATTTCGTATCCCCTTCAAGCCGTCAAATTTAATCATGACCAAATCAAATCCCTTTCCAAGTAAACTTCCATCACGTTACTACTAACATTTCCAAAATTTAACATTTCCACTCCAACTTTTAAACTCAAGAAACTCATGAATCAAAAAAATTTATATTACTTCATAACTTTAAAACTCCAAAAATTCTCCAATAACCCTCAAGATAAACTTTTAACATATCACGAATAATATAAAATTTACAGCTCAATATTTTAACGCACTCATCACATAACTTCTATTTCTAAGTCATTCAAACAAAATCATAACTTTTTAAATGGTAAATTCCTTCAATCAATCAAAATAACTTTTCACCACATCTTTAGTAAAAAAAAATTCCCAAAGATTGTAATACTAGCAATCTACTTAAACTCAATATTCAAATGATCTTATCAGTCATCAAATTTATTTTTATTTTTTTCCAAAATTTTCCAATCAACCTCGAATAACCTTTATTGTGTCACAAATTAAATCTATATATTTTTCTTCTTCTATCATTAATCCAAATCTTAAACTCAAAATGTAAATAGGAGTTATCAATCGTAATTCATACAAGAGTTTAAAGTAGATCTTCAATTTAATTATATATCCTTCAAAATATTTTTAACCAAAACTCTTAATAACCTTACTCTAAACTTAAAATTCAAAATTTTACGAACTTATTAATTGTGAACGATACAATCCAATTTAAAACTGAGCTTTATCAACCGCCCTCATAATCTTACAGCAGCATTTAAATTTTAAAAATTCTTTCCAACTAACTTTATATCTATTCAAGGACGTATAGCTATAATTCACTGAATCATAAGTATTTTTCAAAGACCTTCAAAAATCAAAACTCAAAATCAATTCAATTTCCTTTCTCAATTGTATATAGATTCCTCTATCATTTTGTAGTTAAAAATAAAGTTCTAAAATCCTTCGAAGTTATTAATGTTGCTACTACCCAACTTGGAATTAACTAATCCCTAAGTTCATACTTCTTGAAAATATGGTCCCTCTAGCCTCCTAGCTTTATAACTCAATTAGGATCTCAAGGCATACTAGTTATCAATGTAATCATTCTAGCCATGTGGTTGACCAATGAGCATATATTAGTGTAGTCATCTTCCTATCAAGTATGGAAATAAGGATTACGGTAGAAAGAGCTCAAGCAAGATGCAAATCAAGGAGGTCGAACGAGAGTTTGGAATTGGAAATCAAGAAAGGGTGTCAAGTTGGTGGATGAGATTCTAGACTCTAATCCTATGTTGCAGGCCCGTTCGGTACAGTCATGTAACCGAAACGACAAACTCGACTTGCATGGGCCACCACAAAAATATGTAACGCCCCAGTCCCAAAATACTTAGGACTAGATACGTATCATGTCAACTGCATACATACGAAGCACACTTCAATATATGGAAACCTTGTATGTATACATAAGCTGTAAAATGTAGTAATCCAAGACAAACTAAATCTCATCCACAATGAAAAAATAATATAAGATAGGAATCAACACAAAATTTTAATTTGTACAAAAATTGGGCGGAGACAAAGTCCACTACTGTCACTACCACATTTCTAGTTTGAGGGTATTTTGGTCATTTTTAAAATTTTGAAATTATTTTGGAATTATTATTATTAATTATAATTATTAGAATTTTTAAGTGATTTTTTGTATAATTGATTTGGTGCTAGTTTTAGACTTTGACTAATATTGACTTAGGAGACGTCCTTGAGGCTAAACTAGGTCATGACTACTTGGTTAGGTTAAGGAACCTTAGCTTGACCTAAGTTAGTGATGATTAACTCATTAGATTTAATTTGGGGAAATTAGGATTTAATTTGATTAGGAAATGGCTTGTAGTTTCACAAGTCATAACTTGTGATTTTAGCCTTAAAGGCCCAACCCAACACTAGTGTAACCTAACCCTAGCCCATTTCAGCCCATGGCCGGCCACTAGGTCTCTCCCCCCTCTATTTAATCCCCTCCTAGAATTTAGGGCTAGCCTCCATTAGGAATTATTTTCCAAGTTTGAGAAGAGGTGAGTTTCCATCTTCATTAAATTCTAGAAAATCCATTTCAATTCCTTTTCCACCCAAATCAATTGCATTAGGTTCTAAAATTATTTTACTTGCTGTTGGTATTGAGTAATTTCAGGGAAGAATCAATTTGAAGGAGTTTGGTGGCTTGAGGAACCACTTTCATTTGAGGATTTTTGAGCCTTTGCACATCAATAGGTAAATTCTAATATACACCATATAATTGTTGTTTTATTGCATATCAAGGATGCCCTATGCCTACCCTAGCTGTAGGACTAGCTAACCCTAGGGTTCGAGTCCTATACCTGTCCGTATCGGACACGTATCAGTTCGTGTATGCATGTGTTCGACGAAATACCCCAAAGGGTATTTCGATCCTTTTCTGAGATGTAATTGAATAGGAATTAGGGTTTTAATCTCGCTTATGTGTTTCTAGTGTACTGAGCATGTTTTGGTGTCGTGTCGAGTCCCCACGGACATACGGACACGCTGTTGCACTCGCGCGCATGCACAGATTTCTTTTTCCTGCTACTCGGGGGCCACAACTCATTGGACACGCCACGTGGACACGGGAAATTCGACACATGGGTCAGGGCTGACACTGACACGAGGCTCCCCAAATTTCATGAGTCCTTGTGTCGTGTCGGACACGCTTTCGTGCGTGCACTGTGCGTGTACGAGCTGTGAGTTGTTCAGTATGTTTATTCCAGTTTTAAACGCTTTAAATCATGTTATTACTTGCTAATTGGATCCTAATTATAATGTATTATCTCTGTTAAATTAAATTTCATGTTAATTTAGGTTTATTGTGGAATATTGGATTCAAACATTGGGTTAATGGCATTCACTGGTACCATTACTGATACTTGGGTTTTCCCATTTTTCCTAACTTTTAATTCCTTGTTTCACTTGCTGTTTTTCTCTGTTATATGTCGCCACATGTTTGGTAGTTCATGTTGGCTAAGTATTCAATTCAAAATGGGCTTTTGGATTTGTGATTGGAAATTTGGCATGTGGGTTCATTTGAGATTGGTTTTGTTTGAGCATGGCTAGTTGTCAATGTGTTTTGGTTTCAAATGCTAAAACTGAGAATTGATATCCTGAGTTTATTTTTCCAGATTTTCCTTAGGGTAGTGCACTGTTTTCCTATTCCAGGATATCCCTCATAACCCACATTGATGTTCACATTGCCATACCACTATTTTTTTTTTAGATTGTTCACTGATTTCCTTTTCGAAATGGGTGTGAATTGGCTCACTGAATTGGTTTCCTGTCCCTTCTTATTTTTTTTGAACTATATGAACTGTTTTGAGAGTTGATTATTGTCCTGTACACTGTTGCATTACCACATACTAATGTTTTTCCCTATTCTTTAACATTCCACTGTTTTACTGTTTTCCAGAGTGAATGGGCTTCACTGATTTCCTTAATTCCTGAGATAGGCTGAACTAAAATGGTTTAATCCTTCAACCTGAGTTTTTCTGATTCCTATAAACTGAGATATAAATGATTTATTCATGGGATAGCTGATACATTGGTGGTTGGGTTTCAGTTCTATACATGAACTGTGATTTCATGTTTTAATTCAATCCTGAACATCCTGCATTAGTTTCCCTTCCTTCTAATTATACTGAACTGAATTTCCATTTCATTACACTGTTTTACAATAGGATTTGGTTCCATTTTACTGATTTTTGTCTAGCTCACACACACATTCATGTGACCTCTCACACATTCACACACATCCTCACATGGAACCCACTCTCATGTCTCACTAACACACATACACAACTCTCTTGACACCTCACTTCACTCATGACACACACACACATTAGCATATATATGTGTCTCACACACATGACACATGAGCACATGTGTTTCCTTTTCTCTATGCATATGTATATATATACATATATATATATATGTATTGAGATAAATGAATATATATAGGTAGCCTATATGTTAGGTATAATTCTATATTAGATTGTATAATATATTAATTTGTGTATTATATTTAGGCTTATAGATTGACATGTGATATGTGATTTATGGTTGGGCTTATAGGCATGAGATAGCCTATGGCCTATGTGTATGTCTGCTTGACTAGTGAGCCTAGATTTGACTTGTATAGTCTTGTTAGACCTAGAATAGACTAGTTAGACTAGTATAGACTTGTTTGACTTAGGTTTGACTTGGTTGACCTAGTTTGACTTTTAGGGTTGACCAGAGTTGACCAAAAGTTGACTTTGGTCTAGATTGACCTAGATTCATGTAGAACGCATTGTAGTGCATCTTATTACCATTCTGGACTTGTTGTGACTTGTACTGTTCTAATAGGAGCCAGACACCACTCCTCGGACAGTACTTTCATCTTGGACATTCAGATAGCAGGCGAGTACATTCTCTGATCTTTTCATTCTTATCTGGACTATATTCTTGCTTTAGATTACTTTACTTGATGCTGACACATATCTTCATGGATTAGTACTATATGGATCCTTTTCTGAGATGTTATCCCTCTACGGGTGCATCGGGTATTTCATGTTCATGTACTTTATCATATGCATCAGGTACTCCTTGTACTCGTACTAGTTCATATTTTTACATGTTCTCATGTGCCTTCATGTGCCTCATGTACTACTCATTACATGATTTAACATATCTTAGTTGTATTCAGGTGCCTATAACGTAACTTGAATGGATCCTTGTGTATTGATTGGGACGGGGTGAGTAGAATTGGTTATGTGATCATTATCCCTAGTAGCTGTATTCATGTGCCTCTTAGTTGTATTCATGTGCCCCTAAGCCGTTTACATAACCATATTGTACTCTAAATCACTTAGCCACTTACAGTCTCTACTTATCATGTATTTACTTTCAGTTGCAAATATCTCCTGTTTACCCGTACTTCCTTTTCAGTACTTCATGTATTTTACTCTATTGCATGATTTATACTCCTAACCTGTTATGAACTATTGAGAGATATGTGCTCGTTTTCGTCCTGATTGGACCTATTGAAAATTTTACAGAGGACGAGGAGGAGGCCTGCTTAGACACTTTCTATGGGACAGCCTTAGAGGACACTTGCGATCCGGACTTCCAGTCGGATCCCTTAGCAGTAGAGACAGTTGCTCCATAGATAGTTTTATCTTATTTCATAGTATTGGAGTTGAGTTGTATATATTATGGATCTGTATTATTCTGGATATCAGTGGAGTTATCATAGACACTTAGCTTTCTCTCTATTGTATTTCCTATGGTTTGGATCTTGCATCTTTTATATCATTCCATCTTTATCCTGTTCTACCTTAGCTGTGATTGAGATATATTCTGTTATGTCACCCCCATTCGGGGAGTATAACTGTTTATTACCTTAAACTGTTAGATGTTGTGACCTAGGACAGCGTTCTACCGCCGATACTGCGGCGTAAGCTGGACGTACCCACGTCTCATGTCCTTAATCTAGGGTGCGGGTCGTGACAACTACCAACTATCTCAAATAAAATGTACAAGAAGGAGTAGATGAAATAACAAGCCGAGCCAAGTGCAATCATCTTCGAAAGGATGGATAAGATCACGGCCTCGACTAGAACACCTGCAAATATCACAGAAGCACACACCTGGAGAGATAACCAGGTCCTCAGAGGGACGTAACAAGATATATAAAAACAATACCATAATGAACTGTAAATGAAACATGACAAAGGAAAGACCACACGCTCCAACACAATGGAACCTAACCATCTAGGCGTAATACAAGTCGAAAACTATACTGGAATGTATAAGTGGGTAGGAATAAAGCATAGCATCTGCTAGAGCCTTTCGCATGAACTAGTATACGTCTCTGACCGTATCTAACACGTGGTCAGGGCCGTGCAATGGATATATCCCATAGTCCATACTTTGCATCGCTAGCATACCTCCTGACCGTATCTGACGCGTGGTCAGGGCCGTGCAATGGATATATCCTCTAGCGATACACCCATAACAGGGAAACCATGAACCCATAACCGGGCAACTAGAAGGCTGTGGGCTAGCTCATACGTCCCAGTAATTTTCCCCGCCCATGTATCATACAAGTCATATCCATGACTTGGCGATCCATATCTCTATGCAAGTCGCTATCTAGACTCCGCTAATCCATAAATGAACCGACACACGAACCGCCCGTATCGGTAGCAAGTCGAATACGTAGGTTCGTGCCAACTCCATGATCCTCACTCTTGTGTCTTGTATGAGACGTGTCAACATATTAAAGAAGTTATGGAGTATAACTTCAACACATCGGAAAAGTCATCTACCACATATGGTCCACACACACACGCACACACACAAACATCGATATACATATCGATGGCACCCAAGTCATACTTGGACACACTCTTACTAATGTAAAACACTAGCAACATATAAAATATCATAAATCAAATATAAGTACAAGATGGCAAGGTATCTTGCCTGAGGTTATGTGCAAAAGCAAAGATCCAGTAGCTCGAACCGACAAATAAACGGAGCCAGAGAAAGCCATATCCCGCAGATGACTCCGGATGCTGCAACAAACATCACGAACGAGTTTGGAATATAAGATATGCCTAGGAAACACATGTCTAAAAGTTAAATTCTGGAACAGGGGCAAAATCATAATTTTGGGTCAAAACGATGTCCGCCGTTGGACCCGTTTTGCACCAAAATGTGTGCCAGAACCTACGGACTCTAAAGTCGTCAAACTACATGTCTACAGATTTGTTTTGATGAGACGAACAAAATGGTATGTCCAACTTTGAATTTTGGTGGGCTGTGCACAAAATCGCTCATTGAGTGGAATTGTAGGCCCGCCAAAATAGTGTCCCAATCAATCTTCTCATAATTGAACCAAACTTCGATCACAGGACCATAAAAATATTTTGAGTCCAATGGCGCAAGTTTCGTTACGATTTGATGAGTGTACACGATGTTATGACTTAATTTGCAAAAGGTCGATACGGGGGTATCTCGACGGATACGCACTGATTTTGTCGCGCACATGCAACGAAATCGGGTTCCGTCAATTCTCACATGTCGACAACATCCATACGTGCCTTTCGATACGTATAGTGCGCGACCACGTCGCCCGGTTTGTCGGGGCGCACGCCGTATTGGGTGTTTTTCCACTTTTTGAAAACAGAATTTACAATTTTTCGTGAAACTTTAACAACGTATAACTTTCTACATACTAGATGAAAAGTGAATTCAGAAGGTGCGTTACAATCTTGGTTATGTTGTCTTTGACTGCCTTTAATTAGTTTCTACAAAATCTTATTGTACAGAAAGAAAAGTGGCCGACAAGTTGGTATTTTGAAAGAGTTTTCAATATTCCAGAAAAGTTGTTTTTCTCCAACTTCGTCTCAATTTTTCGAGCAAGATGGATGGCCATGTCAAAATCCACCTGGAGGATCTCGAAGAGGGTCAAGTGGGCTTTCTACACGAATTTATGGATCTAAAAACGAACAAGAATTGAGAGAGAAATTGATCGGGGAAGTGGGATACCTTAAAGTGGGAATCTGTTGTTTTATTGTTGTCGTTGTTGTCGCCGTGACGATCGGAAGGCGGAGATGTTGTTGCTCCAGCGAGGTTGACATGCACACCGAGGAGAGAAAAGAGGATGGAGGAGAGAGGAGGAAGAAGGTGGACGAAGAGATTTGGATTTTAGGGTTTTCCAAAACTCATATATATATAACTTATATATATTATGTGTTGGAGGGGGTCGGCCAACCACATATACTAAACTTTAATCATGTTCCTTCGCTTGGTCTTTCTAGTGGTTTACTGTTATGCTGGGATTCTGATATCACCCTTAACATCATTTCCTCGACCAACAATTACATACATACCTATCTTCAAATCCCAGGATACACTCAATGGTGGCATCTTCTTTGCATATATGGCCCACCTTCAATACAAGACCGTAGACCATTTTGGCAAAAGCTTGGATCTACTATAGCATCAATCACTTTTCTGTGGAACTGTATAGGCGATTGCAACAACATATTATCTGCAGAAGAAAAATTTGGAGGAAATAGTTTCAACTACAATCATCACAAAGCTTTTATAAATTGGTACAACCAAACTAGAGCTATGGATGTTGGGTATCGAGGGCCAGCCTATACCTGGAACAATCGCAGAAAAGCTCCTGATTACGTGGCAGAAAGACTGGACAGAGCTTTGTCTGATACTCAATGGCGTACTCTTCACCACAGGGCTGGTATCCTCCATCTCCCTTGTCTCAATAGCGACCATAACCCCATCCTTCTTTTATTGAACACTGAATCCAGAAAAAGAAGACTTCCACCGCTTTTTGAGGCAGCTTGGACTTTGAAAATAGACTTTACCAAAGTTTTCTCTGATTCCTGGCACAACATTCCTTCAACTGATGTTCCAACCAAACTCAAGAGTATTCTTCCTAAACAACGACAATAGGGGAAAATCAACATCAACAGTCTAGATAAAGATATCAAGTCTCTCGAAAGTAGTCTTCTTCACATTCAAAGTTTGTCTCCAACTGAAGATACCTATGATGAAGAGAGGAAAATCCAAGTGTCCCTCAACAAACTTTACCTGCAGAAAGAACTGTACTGGAAACAGAGATCCAACATATCTTGGCTAAAGGAAGGAGACAAGAACTCTCATTTCTTTCATCTGACAGCTACTATGAGGAGGCAAAAGGAACTCAATCAACACCATCACCAAAGACAACGGAGAACAGATCACAGATCATCAAGCAATATCTGATGTCTTCACCGGTCATTTCAGCAACATATTCCAAGCAGTGGACAACATCCCTGTTCCAGATCACATACTTGCTGAACTTCCAAAAATCAGCACTTTCGATAATGAGGCACTATGTTATGTCCCTCAAGAAGAAGAGATTAGAAATGTCATTAAGCATATGAATCCATACAAATCCCCTGGACCAGATGGGTTTCCTGCCTATTTTTACCAAAAATGCTGGGACCAAATTGGACATGAGGTATCTCTCCATATCCAAAACTTCTTCATATCAGGTATCATGCCACACAATCTCAATCTCACCCACATTACTCTTATCCCTAAAGTCAGTAATCCTTCTAGACCAGTGGATTTCAGACCTATTGCTCTATGCAATGTTTTATATAAAGTCATTTCTAAAATCATCACTAATAGACTTTGAATCCATCTCCACAGTTTTATAAGTCCTTGCCAAAATGCTTTTGTACCTGGTCATTATATTGGGGATAATATAGTTGTGGCTCAAGAATTAATCCATTCCATACCCAAATTTTCCACCAACAATAGTGCATATGCCTTCAAAGTAGACATGTCTAAAGCTTATGATAGATTAGGCTGGGGGATTATCAGTCAAACACTCACTGGATTTGGTATCTGTGGCAAGTCATATGATCTTGTCATGTAGTGTGTCACCACTTCCTCATTATCCATCCTCATTAATGGAGAACTCTCTAAATCCTTTATTCCTGCTCGGGGGATTCGACAAGGTTGCCCACTATCTCCCTACTTATTCATACTTTGCATGGAAATATTATCTGCTCTCATTAATTCTATGGTCAGGAACTCCCTATATGAGGGTGTTACTTTAAGCAATTCTTCCACAACATATTCCCATCTAGCATTCGCAGATGACCTATTCATATTTGGAAAATCCTCTCTTCATAACATCTACCAGGTCAAAGTTATCCTGAAAACCTTTGAAACTTGGTCAGGCCAAAGTATAAACTTCGAAAAATCCTCCATCCTTCTTTCCAAGAAAACAGATCCTATCATGCGAGTGTTATACACTCATCTTTTGGGAGTTCAGTCTATGCAAAGTAAGGATAAATACCTTGGTCATCTTCTCCTTCAGTCCAAAAACAGAGTTAATACATTCTCCAATCTTCTTTCCTCAAGCTCCTCAAAATTGCAAGTATGGCGTAGAAAATGTTTATCACATGCTAGGAGAACAGTCCTTATCAAATCCACTCTTGCCTCTCTTCCCACTTACTACCTATCATCCTACCTTATCCCCAAGAAATTAACAAAGAATCTGTCCAAACATCATATGAATTTTTGGTAGAATTCTGTTGATAAAAAGAAGATTCATTTTACTGGTTGGACTCAGTTCACTAAACCAAAATTCCAAGGTGGTCTTGGTATTAGAGACCCCCATATTTCGAATTTGTCTTTAATTCTGTAACGCCCCAGTCCCAAAAATACGTAGGACTAGGAACGTAGACATGGCAGCCGTATAATAAATATACGTAAGCTGTAAAATGCAGTAGAACCATAACTAATCTCATCCACACAAAATAAATAATAAAAGATATCATATAATGATAATGAATTATCTTGATACAATATGTTGGGCGGAGACAAATCCACTACCAACAAGTAAAGGAAAAATACATAAGAAAAAAATGATTTTGGCGAGCGAAGCGAAGACGATCCAAGCGCAATCATCCTCGAAGAAATAGAGATGGTCACGGCTAGAGCTAGAGCACCTGTGAAAGACAAGAGCACACACCTGACGAGATAACCAGGTCCTCAGAGGGACGTAACAAGACACATAATATCATACCATATAAACTGAATAAATATTGCTCAAATAAATAAGTCAATTGAATTATAATATGGTCCAATACACACCTATTGAACTAGCGTACCATCCCCCCAACCAAACAAGGACAGGAGATGGTAAACTAATTCACGGTGACGTATCTTTCTATGCTATGAATCCAATATGGTATCCGGACCCCAACAAGGTTCAATACCTTCTCATCGAAGTAGTAAGTCATACCTACAACCAAACAAGGACAATATGCGACGAACTAATCCGCGATAAGTTATTGTTCCAAGCCACGGTCAGATACAAGTACCCAAACCAAAAGTACTCGTACCTAACGGATAAAGGTAGCCTAACCATTTTAAGTGAAATATAGTTAAGAACAATCCTTCCTACGCATGGGCCCTGGCAAAATAGGATCGGCATGGTCCCCCCTTGGGGCACCAGAGGCCCAATCAGTAAGAGCATAACATTCCGTAGAACGTCAGTGGCCGTCAGTAATCATGGGTAATCTGACCCGCATCTCCGACGGAGCTCACGGGTTACAAAAAGGAAAAGTGCATCGAAGCCCATACGCTAAGGAATTGTCCTCCCCGCCCAATGCCTACTATGTTTTATCCACAACATAAAACCACTATTAACCGCTAAGTCAAACTAAACATGCAACCTCTATTAACGGTTATTCCTATCGCACGGCTTATACGCACCGGTGGCCAGCCAGTCACGCATGTCCGTGTTCTACATACGACACACAACTTCGTGGTACAACGTGTCAAGGCCAATGAATGCAACACACAAAGGTGGTCCCTTAAATCTAGGTTTAATGTGTAAGAAAAACTAATACATAGCAGGAAATATAAATAAACAGTAAGTTCTAACAGGTTATGCCATGTATCATAGTTTATTTTACATAAAAAAATCATGAATAATGCATGAAATATGAGCTAAAATAAATAAACAGCGAATGGCAAGGTGTCTTGCCTGATTGATGCCCGAGGTGGTGCTGCAATAATCAATATGGCACGAACTTCGACTTCGGTGCAACAACTACGCAAAGGGGCCTCTGTTGATGACACGAGTATTCCATCGGGTCTAGAACGGTCAACTTAGTTAGGTTTGACATAATGTAGTTTAGAATTGGCGAGAGAATAGAAATAAAGATATTGGTCACGGACAAAAGGATAATCGAAGGTATTTTGGTAAATAACTAAATATATATACTATTTTATAAAAATATTTATAATACCAAAAATATATATTTTATTGCCAAAATATTTATATAAATACAAACTTAAAATTAAAATAGTTTTTAGACTAAAACCCTAAATTTGTCAAAATAAAGTTTTAGTAGGAACTATATATTTTTATTAGCCAAAATAATATACTAGAAATTCATAGCATAATTTGGTGACTACCCTTTTTATTGATCAAAATAGTTGTTTCCTTTTTAGTCAGAAAATAATATTTTTCTAAAATTTTATAAATAATAATATGTAGCAAATAGATAGTTTTGCAAGTAACAACAACAATAATCATAATGAGAATAATGAGAATAATAATAATAACTATCTTTAACAAATAATAATGATGATGACAAATAATAAAAAAAATAAGAATAATAATAGTAATAATAATAATAATAATAATAATAAACAAAAATAATAAAAATAATAAAAACCATCAGTGGTTCTCCTCTTTCGAGGAGAACAACCTTAAGAACAAGGCAAAACCTTAGTAAAATAAGAAATAAGAAAAATAGAGAGAGAGAGAGATTAGAGAGAGGAAGTGAGAAGGAGTGTGGGGAAAAATAAGCGAGTGAGAGAGCGAGAGAGATGCGGGCGGTGAGCTAGAGAGAGAGGGGCGTAGGGGAAGAAGGAGCTGGAGAGGAGGCGGGGGCTTACCAAGCCGCGCTGCGCCGGTGGCACGCGATCGCGCGACGGAGGGGAGCGGGTGGCCCGGCGCGGAAGAGAGGAAGACGGAGGGGGTTCAGGCGGCGATCGGGAGAGCGGAGGAGAAGGGTTTCTCCGGGAACGACGGCAGAAGAGCGGAGGGTCGGGGCTTCGAGCGGGAGGAAAGAGGAAGGGGAGTGAGGGGGTTTCTGCCTGGGCGGCTCGGCGGAGGTCGGCGGCAGAGGGGTTTTGGTCGGGCTACAGGTACGGAGGAAGGTCGACGCCTAGGAGGAACTGCGAAGGGGTGTGGAAACCGGACACGGAGCGACGGACGCACCTGCCGGTCTGCAGACGACGGTCAGCGTCGGTTTGCACGAACCAGCGACGGCGCCGATAGCTCAGGCGCGGCGGAGATGTCACGATGGCGGATCATAGGTGAGTCTAGGGTTAGGGTTTTAATTTGTTATGTTTTATGGTGGTGACGGTGATGGTTTTTGGTCGGAGGTCGGCTGGTTGGCCGTGGAGAGGCGGTCGGAGGACTAGTCGGGCGGTGCGGACAGGCGGTCGGGTTTTGGTTGGGGGATCGATATTGGTGTCGGTGGTGGCGTGGTTGTGTTGCTATAGCGGCAGTCGAAGGGTGTTGGCGAGGCAGGAGGAGGCTGGTCGGTCGATGGTCGTGGCGGAGGGTCTGGCAGAGAGTTTGGATGGAGGCGTTGGTCGTGCAGTTGTGTTGGGTTTGGCCGTCGGTGGGGGCTGCGACCAAGGTGATGGTGAGGATGATGATGATGGTAGTCGGTATGACCAAGGTCGATAGGCAAGGGATCGCGGAGGAGGCAGCAGTGGGAGTCGGGGACACTCCGATCGTCGCCGGTCGGGAGGATTAGAGGCTGAGGGTGGCGCTACTGGCCAGAGACGGTGTCCAGGCCAGATTAGGATTAGGATTAGGTTAGTGATTTATTTGTGTCAGGGTTGTGTCCTGCGAGACACGGATTTGGATGTCCGGGTGTGTCGGACGGAAAGAGACATATGTATATGTAAAGGAAGATAAGTAGTGGATGGGACACGGACACGATCATGGACACGATGCACTCACTTTTGTGGTAGAAAATTTATGGAAGATTAATTATGGAGAAATAATGGATGAGTACCTCTCCTTATATAGGAGGTGAGAATTCCCATTAAGATAAGAATTAGGAATACTTAAACCCAATTAGATAATTCAATCTATTAATTTAAATTAATCCAAATCCAAATCAAAATCCAATTTAAATCTAATTAAATTCTATCTTTTATTTTAAAATCAAATAAGATAAATCAAATTTCAAATATAGATATTAATTTACTATTTAAAACATATCCATAAATCAAATCAAGATTTAAATTGCCACAATAATTTCAAAATATGTTTTCCAAAAATACTATAATAATAATTTTGAAAATGCATTATTATTTAAAAATAAACTTAATAAAATATTTATGAAATGTATATGTAAGCACAAATAATGTATACATGATTATGCTTTTCCTAGTATACAATAAAATATTATTTATGATTAATAACTGCTAAAAACAAAAGGCTTTTTATAGCAAGAATAATAATTATACATAATATTTTGAAAGTATATAATAAAATAGAAAAAATATTTTTCTAAAATATGTACGCTCGCACATATTCGCACTCGACGAGCAAGAAAAACGAAATCTTGCGCGCGACGTACAATACGTTATTGAGACATATAAATACAAGAAAAAGAAATTTCAGCACCAATTTAAAAAAAATATTTAGTAGAAATTTAGGGGTTTTACAAATTCTCAAACTCACTTGGAGATTTCTCACTGAACCAAAATCACTCTGGGCATCTCTGCTCTCCAATAAATATCTTCAATCGAATTACTTTTGGACAGCAGTCCCCTCAAGTGGATCCTCATGCATTTGGTCGAGTATCCTTTGCAGCAGAGAGTTTTTGAAAGACAATGTGATATGGTCTGTTAGTGATGGGTCCAGTATCAACATCTGGCATGATCCTTGGGTGCCCTCCATACCTTTCCATCGAATTCATGGCTTCAACTACAGTAGCAGATGGGCCCTTAATGTCTGTGATCTGATTAAGACTGAAACTCAATCTTGGAAGCATAATCTGATACACTTGCTATTCCCTCCCTTGGAAGCCAATGCAATTTTAAAAATCCAGTTATCCACCAACTGTTCCACTGACAAATTAATCTGGAAGCACACTGCTAATGGTATTTTAACCACAAAATCTGCGTACAGAACTATTCATGACAAGCTCTCACAGAACAGGAAGATTCCTGATGAAGACACTTTCAAAGATTGGAAGAAACTATAGTCCCATACTCACATTAGTCCTAATGTGCTCCTCTTCGCCTGGCGTGCTCTAACCAACTCATTGCCTACAAACGCCAATATCCATCATCGACTCAACCATGTTGAAGAAACATGTACTCTATGCAAGGTACAACCAGAGACTACTAACCATCTTTTATTACATTGTCCTGTAACAGGTACATCATGGCAAAAAATTTCGGAGATTCATTCATTGATCCAAACTGACTCCACAATCTCCTCATTCATTTCATATGTACTGAAGGAAGGTGACTCACAAAAGATTTCAAAGTGTCTATATCTCATATGGAGCATATAGAAGGCCAGAAACAATTCAATTTTCAAGCAGCAACCCATCAATGCGAGAAGAATCTATGAAGATGCACTCAACTTAAAAGGCAAATTTGACACTTACAACAACGACATCAACTTCAGCACTAGTACAACACATGGGAAGCAAATGTTAGATGTCTGGATCCCTCCAAAACACAATTTTATGAAGATCAACTATGACGGAGCTTATCTGGATGGTAGAATGGGTGCAGGGGCTGTTCTTCGCAATGCCGATAGGGAATTTATTCTTGCAAGGTCCAAAACCGAAGAAGGAGAATCACCATTAGAAGCTGAATCAATGGGTATTCGCCTAGCCTTAGATATCTGCTCCAAAGAACAACTGCATAATGTTGTCATTGAATGAGATTGCAAACGCCTGGTTGATGCAATCAATATCAGTGACACAATTCCGATGTGGCGTGCTCGATATACTATTGAAGATGCAAAGGCAGTTTTGGAAACTGAATGCAACGTTTCGTTCTCTTACAATAATAGGAGAGCCAATGAATGTGCTCATTCTTTAGCCTCTCATGCTCTACTCTTTAACCTCTCTTCTTCTACTGAAGATTATGAAGAGATACCTCTCTGTATTGAAGCTGTTGTCTGCATAGACAAAAGCAATGTACCTTGTTAATTTCTTAATGAAGGTTTTCATTCAAAAAAAAAGAATGTATAAGGAATTAACATCTAAAATCATAATAGGATGTTGTGTTTCCAGGGATCTAACAGAAAGTTTCGATTCATAGGGACTCACAGAGATCTAGCTCGACCCGTCGGCGGGATGTGTGTGGGCTTCCTCTCCTGCGCCTAGGCCAGGTCGTGAAAGAAGTCGCCTGGCTCCGAAAGCTCGACGGGCTCACTTCTCGGTCGACGACTGACGACAACGTCGGGCGGCAACCTCAACAGGGAGGAAGGAGACGGTGCTGATGAAGATGAAGATGGTGAAGATGGCGATGAAGAACTTCGGCGGCTAGGGCTTCTCGTGGGGTATGAAGAGGAAGAGATCGCGTTTATAAGGAGAGCGGCTAGGGTTTTGCAATGGGAGAGGAGAGAATGGTCGAATATATATGGAGAGAGTGACGAGAGGGACTGGAGTGTGAGAGAGCGCTCCCGTACGGGTATGCTTTGCTCTCTGCAAACGTTGCAACCCTACACTACAATGCATCCCTACGCTACGCTGCAACCCCAACAAGAAATCAGAGAACACCTCAGAGAAAAGTCACAATCGCAAAGATAATAATTTTTGTGGTTCGTCCCAGATACCTACTTTCACATACGAGGGTAATTTAGTTCCACTATAAAGAAGAAAAGAAATTATAATAGCTCTCAACACTTCTCTCCTTGCACTCAAGAACTCTCTTCCACAAAGATAAAGAAAAAAAATCTCAAACTTTTTGTATTGAACTTATTCAACAACTTTAGTTCTCTTTGTTGAACTTATTCAACAACGTTCATTGGGCACAATGAGACGTCTCAAGGAGCACCTATAGACCCCTTTATATAGCATATAAATCTAATTCTATGTAGGCTAAAAAATACAATCTTATGTAGGATTACCACATATATGGTCAACCATATATATGGTCAAAAAAATGTCATGGCCTATTTTTGGACATTTTCCTTCACCAGTTATGCTCCTATAGGGAGGGATATAGGGATCCGATAAACTATTTATTTAGTATCCAGATTTATACCTAGTCTAGTTAACGATAGCGGTACTAATTCTCTAATTTAGTTATTGTTCTTATACCGGTTGGTATAAATTGGTCCTACCGGTCATCTAAGAACGGTTGTTCCATAGTTTGTAGTATCGGCCGATACCGATCCAATACGGCCGATACCGATACCGTTTGGCATGTTCCAATTTCGATACTGACCGATACCAACATTGGGGATCTCTTTTCCAGTCAATTCGGTAAATAAAATTGAAAAAAAGACTAATCAACAA